>JASANE010015900.1:0-48725 GCA_030248225.1 Trileptium ribeirensis
TAGACCAATATATTTTGAAAACGATATCAGATCATGGTTGTATTTTATAATTTCGACACAGCCCTTGTTTAGTGTAAGAAGCAGTTTTAAGTCCTAACCGAGATAGCTTAGTTGCAACTGCTCTTCGCTCAGTTATATATTTATTTTGTCGCATTACAACCAAATTCGCTCTACTGGCCTAATATCCGTTATTTACTCTACTACCATTGGGCATTTATAGTTTAAATTAGACAAAAAAGCAAGTTTTGTATCAAACCCACAGTTGTGCACAATAAGACAATCTATTATACTATTTTGTATCATAGATATGATCTCCTAGTTGTGCCTTCTACTACTTTTGGTTGTGTCCGAGTTAACAGCTGTGGTGCTGGTAAGACAACCGTTTTTACGGTGTTCGTTTATGTATTATATATTTTGGCAGTTTATATGTGGCTTTTTATTACATAGCTAGGATTCAGGTTTTGAAGTTTAGTTTTTAATGCTAGCTGAGAATTCGCCGACTGTGGCTTTTAGTAGATATTTATAAAACAAAGATAAATTGTAATGATATATATTGAAACTGACAAGACATCTTCAATTATGATAATAACTTTAGCAGGATCGTGTTAGTCTATCAAAAGCTTAAACTTTTACCACTTTACCATTTAATTTTATTTAGCTACTTAACTATTGTTTGTAAGTTTTTTGCACTTGCTATGTCGGTTAAAAATCTTTAATTTTATTCTTATATAACAGTTATTTTTGAATTGAATGTATTGTTACAATCAAGTTGTGAACATGAGTTCATTATTTTGCTAAAGAGTATGACACTCTTCAATTTATGTATTTTGACTCTAAAAGATGACCCGGTGCATTACACGAGGTTTCCCCTGCATTCCGTGTGGGTGAGTGCATTCTATGTGTTCTCCCGTTCATTTCGTTTGGGGAAAATTTTGTCTATGAAATGTAGGGGATAAAAGATCCACTCCAAACAAAATGAAGACCACATTTGTTTCCCTCCCACGAAATCTAGTGTTATATTGCACCATACTTTGGCTGGTTATGGATGACAAACGCAAAATTTCATACATTTTTTATCTAAACACATTGATTACTCTAAATAGATTCTCCGATTCGGCTTAGGGTGTTGAAAAAATATTTCCTCGTGCACACCGCATGAGCCGCATGAACCCAAGGGCTATGCGCATACCATAACTCTACGTAAACATTGAAAATCCATGTAAAAGTGACCTCAGCTCATGTATTTCTCAGCTACATATACACAAGAGCAAAACTTTAAAGATTTTGGTGCATGGTATTACAATATAACCATAACCTTGACACCGCAATAAATCTAATGTTTATAATATTTGAATTCGAGTGGAACGAGAATTTTCAATTTTGGCTCTGGAGGGGGTGTTGAGGAGGTCCTGTCTGTGTGTGTCTGTGTGTCTGTCGCACGTGGATCTTGATAACGGTTGGGCGGATTTTTATGCAAGATAGCTCATTCGAACCGCAATGGTGTCGATTTAGGTGTAGTGACGGAGCCCGATTTTTTGAATTTTTTCCCGTGGGAAAAGTTATGGGGCAAAATGACGTCATTTTGGCCCATTTTTCGGGCATGCCCTCCAGTTTTTGCGACTTTTCTCAAGAAGTAAACGAGGTATCCGGAAACTAATAGGCCTATTCTATGTAGCTTTACGAGGGCTTTCCAATGATATATAACCAGATTTTCAATTACTTCCCAATTTGGAGTCTATAAGCTTATAGTTGGTGGCAAAATTTCATATTTGGTGAAAAGTCGTGGGAAATGCACCTAAATGTGTGCTTATTGTTGGTTTTAGTGTCGGATATGGGGTTTTCTGGGCCAACAAGCTGATTGCGAGTGTCAAAAATGTTGTGTGGCAAATATTTTTCACACTTCTGCTTCATACTTGGTATGAAAAATGAGATTTTTCTCAAGTGTCGGTTTGAATTCTTTAACGTTCTTTTCGCGGTCAATTTAGAGTTTTATAGAATTATTAAATTGTTAGTTCATTGTTTTTGTACTCGTTGTATGATGTTTTGTCTACTGCATATGTTGGCTATCAAAACAGGCGGGCGTAACTATGAGTCATCACTCACGGTTTATATAATGCTGCACCTGTGTACTGTGTGTAGGCTTTGTTTGTGTGTGCTTTCTACAACAGACTTCGGGGGATTATTCTCACCGCTCGAATTCTGGCTCGCCGAGCGAGCTTCACTAGTGTTAGGGAAGGTGTACGTTTTATGCATGCAATATTACATGAATTATATAAATACGAGTCAAACCGATCAGTGTATTAGAAATATTGGAGTCAAGTAGACCAATATTTGAGCTCATTTTGGACGATATCCTCCTCCAACAAATAATGTGGAAGAGGTAGTTGTTGTACATATAGCACCTAAAGTCGCATACTTTCTAAAAATTTCAGTTAAATCTTTCCACATACTATTAGGCTATAAATGGTCATATTCAAATTAGGGGTAGTTTTAGAGTCAAAAAGAAAATCGTTTAACGCTTTCATGCCCGAATTAATTGTGAATCGTGCAATGTTTGACAAACTCAAGCCTACGGCAGGGATGGAACGCGGAACGTACGGGTGAAACTTGTGTACGCAAATCACTGAGCTATCTGGGAGCTGTTGCTATAACAACGCACGTTCAAACGCACGACATACGACAAACTCAGTAAATACAACGTTTCGCAATATTCGTCGGTTCCATTTGGACCTAGTGAGCATGAAAGGATTGACACTGAGCCCTCAGCAACAAGAGTTATCGAAAATATGCGCATGCATAGATACGATACATAACCACTGATTATACCAATTAAATATCCAATCAAAATCTGCCAATCCATTAGAGCTCATGCAATAAAGTAATATTGTTTTAGAAGAACGTTAATTTTTGCTACTTTTAAACTACAGAAGGTTTTATCAAAATTACTTTGCCATTTTTAAATATCAAGTTTTTACATTAATTTATATTTTAGCTGTAACAGGCGATACGCGATGGACCTTAAAATCATCTTTTTATGTGTAAACTATAGCAGTGATAGCTGCTTGCTCTCCGAAGTTTACTGTCAATTCTCATTTTTCTTGAATTAAAGTTCTTAGGACCAAGGGTCAATAGCACCCAACGGTAATACATAACCGTTTCAAGCTAACACTGCCTTTTGACACTAAAGTATATTGCGACACGTTGTGTAGTAGAGTTTCTTGGGTTTCGTATGTTTTCACGTGGGTTGTTTCGCAGGTTTTGTTAGGTGCCTGAAGTAACCCAGTAACAGTTCCTAGACAGGTCAGGGTTTGCATGTTTCGCTTGCACCCGCACAGACTTGGTTAAATTCCTAGCGCTAGCTTGAGGCTTTCTAATATTGCCCGTTACCCAAACAAGTTCTGGCGTTAGAATGTTAACCCTTCTCATCTTGAACCAAAGCGCAGCATGTACAATCATGAACAAACTTTTGCTCCAACCGCGGATTGAACCTAGATCGCTCGGATGCAATTGTTGCACGCTAGCCACTCCGCTACATAGGAGGTGTTGCTCGTTTTCTTAAGAAACCCCACAACGTGAACGAACAACAACGAATGTACGAACGCACGCCGAACGAGAAGCTTGGCAATTAACTCACCACGTCATGTACGCTTCGACAAATGTGTCAATATGCGAACGAAAGGGTTAAAATACCAGCCAGGGATACGCACTCCGTTTCTATATTTTTTATTTTCTTACATGTTTGCTTCGTATTTGAATAATCTGGAGTCAGACGCCTGTGCTAGGACGCGAAGTGTTTTGGTTTGAAGCACCTACTTGTTTGCCTCGTAGTTCCTTATGCACATCAGTTTCTACATTATTTTATACTATTGTTGCATCCATACAATACTAAAATTTGATGATATCTTAATAAATTTTTTCCAACAATATTCCATCCTAGTTCTGAATTCTCCTACCAACGCTTATTTGATTTGAGAATCGTTTATCAATATTTATCGGAGAAATGTATGTGCCTCTATTAAGCAACTATTGAAATCATGTGAGCCATTTCTGAAAGCACATCATACCCATATCCTAAATACTACCTTACCTATCATATCTTCGATATTAGAAAAATAGTTTTTATTCTGACATGGTTTCAATAACTTGTCATTTGTCGCCAAGTAACAACAGTTGGTTATGTTCCCTTCAAATTATATCTATCAAATTTCTACGTTATTGGCTCAATGACATGTCATAAAATTATTGTCAGCTATTGAGAAAGACAACGGGCCTTGTATTCTTGGCCTCAATACTATGCATATACAAAGATAGATGTAGTTTTTCATAAGTTATGATAAATATGCAACTATTGTAATTGTGCTCATAATAATCTATCAGATGCATCGCTGAGACAGTTGACTAATGCGGCGTTTACGTTATAAAGGACCCCCATGTGAAAGTTTTGTCTCCCGCTGGTCTAGACCACACCATCCAGAGGTATACGGTATATACCTACACTATGGAATGCAACAGACGGTATAAAAGGTACCACTAACATAATTATAGTGTCTTAATCTACCTATTGTTTTTTGCTGACGTTGTCAATTACACCATACACAAGCACATTATATAGTGCGTGTAAATAACAGCATGGTGCAGCTAACACCGTATAAATTTTATGGTGTGGTCTACACCATACTATTATCGACACTACACTACCTATGTATAATATCTGAAAATATAATCACAAACACCATGGTGTCAAAGACACCATATATTTGATGGTAGCAGAGACACTGAGGGTGGACAAAACTTTCACATGGGGGTCCTTTATAACGTAAACGCTGCACAAAAACAAAGCAAATACAAACTCATCATCAAAACAGGTTGAATAAAAATATTTAGTTATGTGATGGATGAAATAAAGTAAATTCCATACGATTGATTATGTTTTTAGTGTTGCAATCAGTAAAAATCTTACGTTGTCGGCCACAGCTTTACTCTGTAAAAGTGCTAAGCGCGACCTACTGGTTGGTAAACTCTTTTATATCAAGTGCAACAGCTAGCTATGTCAGATGGTTTTGATTTTTGTCAATTTCAAGATCATTGAAATTGAGATTCATTGTTAGTGTCCTTGCTTTATAGGATTTGCGGTTTGCCATTAAGTTAGATCTTAGTTTTGAAACACGGCAGCTTATTTCAGAGCAGAGAACGTCCTGAAGTTAGCCTTAATCCTATTCGTGTCGGTGGCTTGTACCAATTTATGTTTTTCTCTATTTCAAAATGACTTAATAGAACCTTTTACATGCCACAGTGGTCACTAATTATATTCAACTATAGGACGATTTTAAAATAATAGAGATTATGAAGGGATTTGTGCCAAAACAATCCAGAGTTCAGTAAGATTACAAATCTTGAAGTGAAATATAAATTTGCCGTATGGTATGGTGTTGTATTATTGTTGGTGCTTTAGTTTTAAGTTGATTAAAAACACTAACTTCGATAGTGGCAGAGTTTGTTGCCAAATCAGTTCGATTGAATTTATCAAGCGTCTGAACTCTATATTTGTTTTAAAACAAAACTTCACACTAAAACGCATGCTTTGGTTGTACAGATGGTCTATATTCGAAAACACGACATGGAATGTATTGCCATTTCTAATTGAACTATTAAGTTGGTTGGGTGCTAAAACACAATTAACAAATGGAAAAGCACAGTTATATCGCGATGCTGCTGATGTTTAATTGGTGTAAGCGTTACAATTGCGGAAAATAGTTAAGATTTTTAAGAGTAAAGGCTTTTGCGCTAAACGTTTAGTTTATAGCCAATTTGTTTATAAATACAAAATGATTTACAATCTCAAGAAAGTGCCACGAATCGAGCCGACGTTTCTTTGAGTGTATGCAGGCTACGAACGCCAGTGAGCTATTTTGAAGCTGTGTTGCTTGGTTCGGCAGCGAGGTAATAACACGGCACTTTCAAACATATGTTACACGACAAACTCAGTTAGCACGAGGCGTAGCATTGTGCGCTTTTGTCAGCTGTCAACGTTGACCATGAAACGGTTAACGATGTGCAATGTACAACAAACCTCTCTGGCCAAACACAAACAATTCATGAAGAAAGTAAAAACATTGAATCTAAAAACCTTCAATTAAGTATAAATCCGCTTATATTTTCTGCCAACATTTATCAGCTAGCTTAGCGTTACCTTTGTTAGCGTACCTCGACCTACCCTTGCTAATATCGCAAATTGCTAACTTTAAGAATTAATTTCGACTTGAACTGGATGAATTAACAATGCATCGTCTTTGTTTTCCGGTAAATGTAGTCGTATGTACTCGAGACATTTGCCACATACCACTTTCGATTGTTTAGCTGCATCCAGCAATTTGGATGATTCGTAAAGCATATAGTATTGTAAACTGGTAAAGTTGCTTTAATGCCGTCTTACAAAACATATAAACAATGTTACAGTTTGACTGTTGTGCCCCAAAAAGCTTGTTGTGATAAGAAATTTTACTGTTGGAATCAGAATAACATACTACTGGCGATAGTCTTTTGGAGGTTCAGTTTTACGGAAATCGTTATTTCAGACGCTGTTGATGCCTGTCAAGAATTCAAATTTTATAGGTTGAAAACGAAATGAATAAGCATTTTAATAGTTCGGGTTTTTGCTTCGCATTTGACATCAAAAACTTAGATAACGCAAATTGTAGAGTTATTATGGATCTTCCTGTGTGATAAACACCTTTTGTCTGTAGTAACATCTGTGTTATTCCTTGTTTTCCCGTTGGAAACATTACTTATTTTATATTTTGTTAAGATAATCTATACTTGCATGTTGAGTTTGGCATAGAATCTTAGGTCTAAAATATTCTTGGAGGTCTTGGAACATCGATACATTCTTCTCAATCTCAACAAACCTTACTGTAAACACATTGACAATTTTTTTGTCTCTACAGACCTAACGAATCGCCTGCTGAAAACAAAGGCTGTTCATTCGGTCCTTGTTTGACGTTTGATCACTCGAAATTCAGCACTTTTTGTTGAACACGATACTTCGTTAGGCAAAATCATAAATGAAACTTGCTGATTCACTGAAACCGTTGGGGTTTCAATTTTTTAGCACGTCGTGCTACGGAACATGGCGTGATATAGTATAATTTTTTAAAAGTAAAATTATAAAATTACCAGTTTTCAGTGTTACGAGCATGGTCAACTCGATTTTATATTAAAACTTCAGGAAAAGCAAGTATTGTCATATGAAGTATCACGGGTACATTCCGTTTGGCCGCGGTGGTTTGGAGCACTATTTATTGGGACATTTTTTCAGTCCCGATTATGGAAATGGGACTGCTGGTGAGCAATGAGAAACATAAGCAAGATCGTGTAAATTATTCACTGCAAATCTGATTCAACTTTTAGCTAGCTGTTGCCTCTGTATACCAGGTACTCAGTGATTCTTTTGCATCGCCATTCTGGTAATGTAAATTACAGCTATAGGTTTATATTGCACGCCGTATGCTGAGCCTTGACATACGTCATTTAAAGAAAAACATTAATATCTTTTCTGAAACAAAAGCTTTCTATGAGGCTACACTTACTTTCATGTCCGGGTACTTGGTACAACAAATGCTGCTATACGCCAAGTTATCTGCACTCTCAACTTTTGTCTATCGACATCGCTGAAACAAAGTGCTGGAGCACACCAGGAAAATGAAACCACTATGAATCTTGGATGAAATATTTGCTGTTCATATTAGAACATACTTTGAATTTGCAGATTGAGAAGTGCTGTGCATCATTAAATATTTTAGTGCCCCATTTGTATCGGTTTTTCTGGAATCTCGCAAAACGACGTATTAGTAACGCACGTACTAGCAAGCTTTACACGACAAACTGTTCTCGTTTCAATGACACTGGGCTTTAATAAGTTATTACATGGCTTTTGTGACAATTTGGTTGTCAGGAATTCTGTTTTTCTCAATAAAGTCTTGTTGTCTAATAAAGGAAACTCGCTGTGGACTTTCCCAAGCCCGTCTGAGAAAACAGTGAGGGTTGGCGTCAGGAAAGGCATCTGGCCGTAAAACTCTGCTGAAACCAAAACTATGCCAGTTAGTAGTGTGAATGAGGATATAGCTAGGGCGTCTCCCGTAAGCGACGCGCAGGAACATCGCTCTAACCTTGTGGAAAATCAGCGACGGCTACCGGACTTTCGAGGACGAGTTCGGCTAAAGAAGTTAGTCCAGAGAAAAATGAGGATTGGAAGTCTTAATGTGGGAACCATGACAGCTAAGGGCAGGGACATGATAAAATCGCAAAATAGACATCCTTTGCGTACAGGAAACGAGATGGAAGGGGCCGAAAGCCCGCGAACTTGGCGAAGGTATAAATTGCTTTACATCGGGACAGAAAGCGGAAGGAACGGAGTGGGCGTGATACTGGACAAACATCTAGTCGATGAAGTTGTGGAAGTTAAGAGGAAAAGTGACAGGATTATTTCCTTGAAGCTGGATTTCGGCGGCGAGGCGAAAGCATCACTATCGTCTGAGTGTACGCTCTACAAGTTGGATGCAGTGAAGAAGAGAAGGATGCTTTCTGGAAAGATTTGTTTGATTGCGCGCAGAGTTTGGGCGGGACTCGATATGTAGTGGCAGTTGACCTGAACGGACATGTTGGCACGCAAAAGTGTTTTGGAGCAGATAAAACTGGAAGTCAATGATCCAAATGAGTGGTGGGAGTCAACAGCGAAGGTTATAAGATCTGAAAGTGAAAAAACACTGGTTTGTCATCAGGAAAATCGAAATCGGATAAGGAGACTTGGTGGTGGTGTGACGTAGTAAGGGATGCGGTGGATCCAAAGAAGGAGGCGAGGAAGTAATTGGATTTTGACAACACGGAACAGAATAAAACGGCGTATAAAAAAGCGAAGAAAGAAGTGGCCAACACAAAAAATAAAGCAGATCAAGAATTTTATGAAAAGATCGAATATGATGCTGGTAGAGACTTTGTTTTCAAAATAGCCCAGCAGCGCGACAAGAAGTCCAAAGACGTTTATCACTGTGAAGCGTATCAAGGACGAGGGTGGCAATGTCTTAGATCAACATGAAGATAGCAAGAAAAAATGGCGAGGCTATTACGAAAAAATATTCAACACCGAGAATCACCGAGAGGAGCAGCAGTCAGCATACCCGCACTATGGGGTCACCTAGACGATTTCGCATGAAGAAGTAGCGGCCACGCTGAAGAAAATGAAGAATGGGAAAGGAGTTGGATCAGATGACATCCCGGTCGAGGCATGGAAATCTATGGGGGACGAAGGTGTATCAATTCTCACAAGTTTGTTCCAGCGGATTTACCAGACGGAGAAAATGCCAGATGAATGGAGGAAAAGTACGCTCGTACCAATCTTCAAGCAGAAATGCGACATTTCAGATTGTGGAAATTATCGCGGTATCGAATTGGTGAGCCATATTATGAAGATATGGGAAAGACTCATTGATACCAGAATAAGAGGCGAGATCACTACCGGAGAAGATCAGCGAGCTTTCATCCCGGGAAGGAGCACAACCGAGGCGAAACACGTACTGAAGCAACTGTACGAAAAGTACACCGAGAAACAAAAAAAATTTGCACAGCGTTTTTGTCGACCTCGAGAAGGCTTATGACACCGTCCCGCGAGATTTCGTTTGGACTTGACTTCGGAACAGTAACTGTCCTGAAAAGTACGTCCGGTTCATAATAGACATGTATGACGGTTGTTACACCTGCATCTGTATCACTGTAGGCGCTACTGAATATTTTAACATCAAGGCCGGTCTCCATCAATGATCAGCATTAAGTCCATTCTTATTCGTCATCGTGATGTTTGTACTTGGGCTCTTGGTAACTTCAGGGGCACCATAGACACTCCTCTTTGCCGACGATTTGGTGCTTACACCTGAATCCAGTGTAGCACTTCAAGACCAGTTAGAGAAGTGGCGGCAAGCCTTGGCGGGAAACGGACTTAAGATCAGCAGGAAGAAGACGGTGTACATGGAACCTGAAGAAGTGAAGCTACAAGGTGAACCTCTAGCGCACGAGGAAAGCTTCAGGTACCTCGATACCAGGGTCAACATGGCGAATAACCTTGAACCTGAAATTAGTGCCGCAATCCAGGCGCATGGTCAAACTGGAGGAAAACAACCGGCATGCTCTGCGATAGAAAGGCTCCGTGAAAGTCAGAGGCAAAGTTTTCAAGTCCGTAGTTAGACCAGCAGTGCTTTATGGTGCTGAAACTTGGACTACTACGAAGGGAATGGTTAGGAGACTGGAGGTGAACGAGATGCGCATGTTACTATTGACCGCGGGAGTAACGATATTGGACAAAGTTCGAAACGAACACATCCGTGGATCACTAGGGATGAACGAGTTACCCCGCAAAATCGTTCAGCGACGGCAGTTGGTTCGGCCACATTGAAAGAAGGGAACCGGAACATCTGGCGCGGCGAATGACGGATATGGAGGTGGATGGAAAGAGGCGGCGAGGAAAGCCAAAAACAAGGTGGATGGATTGCATCAATAGAGACATGGTGGCGATGGGATTTTCACGGGATATGGCTCAGGACCGCATGGTATGGAAATTGAAACTGGCATAGCAGCGATCCGGACAAGTTCTGGACAGGCTCGTAGAAAGATGATGATGATGTCTAACAAACATCTTTATTTGTTAGTATTCATCAGCCGCCATCTGCTATAGCAGTGTCTTTCTTGCTAGTTTTTTTATTCTAGCTCTTGTTTATTTTTCTTCTTTCACTAGCGCCAGCGGTCTTAAGCTAAAATTCTAGTCTTGTTTTACAACTGTCCGCCGGAAGTAATTTGGTTCCTGTGGAGATAAATGAAAAAACGGTTCTTTTCCGTTATCCCCCAGCACGCGTGTGCCCAAAAATGGTCAGATTCTGGAAATTTAGGTATTTTTGTGATCGTCAAGACCTTCCCTGGTCATTTCAACCAAAAAATAGAATTTTCAATATTTTCGATTTTTTCGGGTCACAGTGATCCCCCTTGGGAACCCAAAAAGTTTTTTCTTAAAAATTGTATTTTTACCAACCATTCGACGCGGCTTAACGAGCTGAATAGAATTGTGATATTGGATCCGGTAATCGGATCCTAACGTATGGCCAAAAACTATCGGAAGCTGAGAGCCACAGAAATTGAACATTTTTTGGCCATAACTTAGGATACTTTTATCGGATCCTCTAAAAATAACACCATTCGATTCAGTTCGTCAAGCCGCATCGAATGGTGGGTAATATCCAATTTTTAAGGTATTTTTTCGGGTTCCCTTGGGACCAGAAAAAATCGAAAATTTTAAAAATTCAATTTTTTGGTTGTATCGATCAGTGGAGGTCTCGAAGATCACAAAAATACCAAAATTTCCAAAATTAGACCATTTTTGGGCAAACGCGGCGGGGGGATAATGGAAATGAACCGAAAAAACATTCAAAGAAATGTTATTCTCATGGCCAACACTGCACTTATAACTTTTGACACTACGGAAGCAGTTAAACGTGGTTACTGAGACAGCTGTAAAATGTGTATGGTCGGCGAAAAGCTAATTTCCTGCCAATGATGCAATATTTGGGTAATCTTGGTTTTACTTACAAGCTACGAGATTAACGAGGCTGTAAATTGAAATTATCTAAATCAAATTTTATCATCAAATTCACCTGTCGTCGATCTGCTTTTTACAATATATGTTGTCACAGTGCTGCCTACTAGTATGGTGTCAATTGCCATAATAAGCCGTTCGATTTAAGTGACCAAAAAATTATCAACAATAGCTTTTTACCCTAATTAATATACCACTTCTGAATATTTTATATTTAACTTAAGAAATATTGAATGTCTGTTCTTCAAAAATATGAGTGGTTTGCGTTTACGAGCAGTGTTGATCAACAGCCGGCCGCTAGCTCAATCTAGGCAGCTTCTCTTATTACGAAACAAATTTGATATTCATCGCAGCCGCATCTACACTTATTGGAAAATATACTAAGTTGGGAATGAAGATTTTACAAAGCGTACTTTGCAACGTCTAAAGTGCTGAATTCAAAACTTAGGACGACTTAACCAAACTGCTCCGGATGTACTGTTGCAAAACGACAGCTTTGCAGTACATGATTAAGCGTTGAAGGCCATTAATTTAATAACATATCTTATAATTGAATATGCATAGATAACTGAAACCGAGCGAGCGAAGCGGGCAGAGCTTCAACTGAGTGCGCTAGGGGAACCGTGAAAATTTCGTTTTCGCATATTTCTATCATTCATAACTCATCTTCGGATCAATAGATTTCGGTGTATTTTTTATTCAATAGCAAAAGTGATGCGGATCTTTTGTTGAATTCGACAGTTCCGAGCCATCTTCGGAGTTAAAATGGCAAAAAAACAAGGTTTTTAAGGGTTCTTTGCCAAATCGGGCCGTAATGTTACCAGTGGTTCGAAGCAATATCTGGGAACACAGGCTCGGCAGCGAAAATTGGCTCTATCAGAATCAGATCATTGAGATATACAGCTTTGATGACCGTGACTTTTTCGTGGGACCACTCCTCGGCTGTTGTGTTTCCGAATATGGTTCGTCAACCAGAAATCGACAGAAATAGAGGCTTTTGAATTTTCAGTATGTTATTGCTTGTTTTTACCTTAGAACGAGTACCTATTAGGTTATCAAGCAGGCTGGATACGATAACTTTGCCATATAGGGTCTAACTTGACTATATTTTACCTTTTTACAGGGTTTCGAAATATAGTTCATTTTCATTTGTTTGGTTAAGTATCTCCTGTAGAATATCAAGAATGGTCTATATATATAGGTTTTTCTGAACGCTCAAAACAATCATTTGTCAATATTGACACCAGCGTCCACATTGCTAACCGTTTCATAGTTTTCAATGGTTTACGATCAATGAACCCGATTTTCATAACATGCTCGGTTTCCTGTTGTTTGGTTACATATTGCATACCGGTCGTCAAGAATTGTTTACATAGGTTTTTCGGTATGCTGAATGCGATGGTTCACTTATCTAAACTCAAACAACAACATCTTATGCCTTGTCTGACGTTTTCGTCGTGTTTACGGTCAATGAACTCGATTTCCAGAAAGTAGTATGTCTTCAATAGTTTGGTACATGGTATCAAAAACAGTTTATATAAGGGTTTTTCGATGAGCTGAATACGATGATTTGGTTGAGTCCAGTATGCATAAACATGTCTTTTCATGAGTTTTTAGTGGGTTTAGGATCATTGAACCCGAATTTCAGAATATAGTCTGTCTTCGTTTGTTTAGTTACGTATTGAGTTTGGGTCATCAAGAATTGTCTATATTGATTTTTCTGTGGGCTGAGTAAGGTCGTTTGGTTATCTAGAGACCAGCACAAATAATTTGATGTGTTGTTAGTTGTTTTCGATGAGTTTAATGCTGACGAGATATTAGGATTTTCAATAGATTCAGGGTTCAAGAGGTTTTAGGGCGGCATATACATCGAACATAATCTGTTATTGATGATTTAAAAAATGATAACTTCAAAATGAAGCCACACTCGCTTGACAACTGACAGTAGCTTGCTGAGTAACTTGTCGACTTCTCAATTTTATCCCGAGACAAAGGCAGTTCAACCTGTACCAGAAAACAATCCAAACTCTTACTGTTGGGCACCTTAGCTTAAATAATGTCTCAGCAACACAATTATTATACTTTCGAATACTAGGTTTCAAATATTCCGACCTTTTGTCGAAACAGACACAAAACTTTTCACGATAAAAATATAATTTACGTACCATTCAAACCTAATTCACTAGCTGAGTTTAGCTTAACTTGTCCAGTTCTTTTCACGCAGTATATAGCTAGGCAATAGTAGTATTGTGCGCCGGCCTCTTCGACCGCGGCCGGCCGGCCGGCCGGACTACAGCCGAACGGCCGCTCGGCCGGGCGGCGGCCGAGCGTGAGCTGGGCCGCGGCTGCGGCCGGCCGTGTGGCCGCGGCCGGCCGCCCGGCCGTATTTCACACATCGCATTAAATGTTCTTATTTCAGTGGCCGTGGCCGCGGCCTACCGGCCGCCCGGCCGGCCGTTTTTTTCAACGTGTTATCATGTGATCGTTCACAATTCGCATGCAAAAGGCAGAAGTTGAAATTCGACGCCGTGTTCTCGTGTATCATTCACCGTATGTGTTAGCTTATGTGTTGATTTTGTATCATTTCAATCTTGTGTCAGGAATGTTCTCATGAGTTTTTATAACTTTAATGTTTTGTATATCGAACATTGGTTTCTTTTTTCGCAGATGTCATAAGTTTTTAGGTAAGGAACGTTTAACGTACTTCATTAATTTTTAATAGAATGGTAGTGAAGATTAGTAATCGTAGCTGACATGCGTTTGACCAATAAGTCTTAACACATGACGGAGTGCTACAGTAGGCATGAATTTTTAGGTACGGAACGTACATTATTCATAAAAAATCTAAAGCTAGTGAACATTTTTTCGCAGTTGACATGCAGTTGACAAGCTATTTTATGCTATTGAATAATACACATTATGTGCTAATTTTATTATTTCAGAAGATGCGTCACAACCTCTTTCTTTGCCTATTCATGGCGGGGACTGGTAAAATTTTGTTTGGAATCGTTTGTTCACTCACCGTTATGAGCGTATAGGCAGGGGTGGTTTTTTGATTGTTGTGTTGCGACACAACTTTTCATTTGCGTAAATTTGCGTTAATGAAAAGGTGAAATATATTTTCAGCGCCGGCCGGCCGCGGCCGGCCAAACACTTTCTACGGCCGGCCGCCGGCCGGCCGAACTCAAAACCGGCCGGTGCACAACACTAGGCAATAGCCATGTGGTATTAATTAAATGCTATATGGCAAGGTATTGAAGCTAGTTTGAAATAATTGCACTGCTCTGTTCCACAAGTGCATAAACAATTTCATGTATTGGGAATGAAATTAAATGTAATGAAAATGAAAAATGTTGCTACATTGGTTTGCACTTTTATCAGACTTACGTCGCACGTCGCTTATGGAGAAATGATTGTTATTATTCAGCAACACATATCCGGACAAATCCTATGAGATTGAAAAGTTTCGCATATGTTAACTACTTAATAGCTAGTATCAGCCTAATTTGTTGTTTGGGATGTAATCCTTTAAAAACGGCGAACGAACGACCTTCGATGAGAAATAAGAGTAAATTCAGGGCGCAATCGTAGCCTGTAAAATATGGTCGGTTTGAAAAGCAAGAAATTAGCTAGAACACAATGGAAATTTCGATAAGTATTACGGTATACTTAGTATAATACAACATCCAAGTGTTGGCTCAAGGGCTTTTGACAGCTTTTCACACTTTGTTGCAAGAAATGTTTGGCCTACTTATTGTTTTATTATGTTAGTTGCTGGTTTGTTGATAAAACTTGGAAAAATGATTATAATTATTTTGATTTGAAAATTCGTACATATCACTAAGTAAACATTAAATGTCGTTAAGTTTTTCGATGCAGATAGCTATAGTCACGTCTTTTCTTTCCCTTATAGTTTTAGACCATAATATAAATCGTTAGGACTAAGACATTTCGCCTGGTACTACCTCAAATTAGCAAAATTACTCACACCATTCCACGAGTAACTAAATAAATTTTTTATTAACAAGGTCAGTTTTATAATGTAGGATAACTAGATGCTTGGCCGCGACCGTTGGGTTTTCAGTATTTAAGAAACTCTTGGTGCTATGCAAGGGCGCAAACGCGAAAATGATCTGGGGTACAGGTGGCATTTACGATCGAAAAAATATGGGGTGCACAAGTACATTGTGAGACCGTTGTATGGTTCTATGCATTATGGTTACTATGACCTTATATATACATGCATGACAAACTTCTGTATTTCTGGGGGATCGAACTACATATCCGTCCCTCAGGCATATATCTCTATATACATATACACAGAATTGACCAGCAAGGCACGTTTTTGGGGTGGGACGCCAGATATATTTCTAAGTATACATAGATAATTGACTAACCTTTCAATTTCTGGGCGATGCACTCACCCCGTGCCCCGGTGGTTGAGCCCTTGGCGCTATTCTCCGACTCTAAGACAATAAGGCAGGGTATTTATAAACGTTAAAGTAAATAATGCACAAAATTTATGTGATAATGCATTGATTTACGCAGTGTCATCGAAGTTGATTGTTTTCAGTTCAGCAGTTTCAAAACATAAGATATTCCATAAACGCAGAGAAAAAGTATTTACCGCTGAGGTTTTCAAACGAGGGAGATACAGTGCGGTATGTTTATCATTTTCGGTTCCAAAGGTACTGAAGGAATACCATCTGGTTTCTGCGCCTAAGAGCAAGTTTTAGCTTCCCTGGTATAAGTGTGCTGCTGGTGTTTATCGCTGTTGTAAAAACGCAGTTGGTAAAAATTTGACAATATGCTTTTCTAAAGTCCATCGTCTTACTAAAAATTTGATAAAAATCGTAAAACATACAGTACCATAAGGCTCGGTTTCATAAAGATCCTCATAACGCGAAGGAATAACGCGTGTACAAACACACGCCGAAATCGGCTTTAACTCGCCACGCAATGTACGCTGCGGCAGATGTCTCAATATACGAACAAAAGGGTGAATTTTTAACACACCGAGCAAATACAAATTCAATCATTGTAATCTGATCAAACTTGATTGCAGTTTAATGCAGCAACTATTAACAACTTAGAAATTTATTTTAATAAACGGTGCGCTCAGACATTTCGCTTAGATTTTAGTCTTATTTTATTCAATTTTTATTAGTATATACCTGTGCTACTGGAGTTCTGTAAAAAAAGTGAATCCATTAAAAAATTTTCTATCCGCCGACATTATGTTTCTACTTTTAGGTCTATTCCTTCTTATTGCACGTTTTTGTGTACACTACAAATGAACTAAAAGAAGTTATTAGCAGTGGCTAACCAGCCGTAGAACGTCTATTTCGAGTCAGTAGTTTAATTAACTGATAATAATAGTATAATTATTTATATAATATAAATTTTTCAAGGACAAACTTAATTCATTCATGCTTTGCCACATTTTATACTGCAGACCAATATAATGATACTTTAAATTTTAATTTAATTTAATTTGCAGTTAAACGCTTCTTGATGTTCTTTCTTCTGGAAATGCATTGACCTTACCCATACGGCTCATAGGGAGTACGGGGTACCCTCCTTTTCGGTTCCACCCCTCCCCTGATAGGTGGTCCAACCTCTCCTGACGACGCCTCAGGCGCGGGACCCATAGGCGGCGATGAAGGCGCCGCAACCCCTGCGACCTCAACCTCGCTGACAAGCTTGTCACCTGGGCCCCCTAAAGGACCCGGCTAACCCTTGCTTGGACGATTACTATTAATAATTATGTTAATATTTATAAAATTGATCAAATGAGATATTTTGTTAATTTCATCAGTTATTGAACGCACAGTGGGATATGCTTATAATTACTGTGTTTATCGTGAAAATGCTAATTCATAATGAAATGTTAACTCGGCCTTGTCTAAATTGTTTGTACTAAAATAAAGGTTTAAAAATATCTTTATGATAAATTTTTGATTCGCCCCAAGCCATCTTACTATAAGAGTACCGTAGCGTACATTTTATGATTAGATTTAAAAGACATTTATTAATCAAAACACGACATAAAACCACAAGCTTCTGAAGCCAACAAAATACACGTATATCATTTCGAGATGAGTCTTAAACGTAAACCGAGTCTACTACAAACGAAAGATTTTCGCTTTTCATCGGAAACACTTCGTAAATTATCGCCACTTCGACGATCTCGTACCAATTCAACAAGTCGTATTCGAAAGACTGCAGCTAGTTGTTCAAATCAAAACAAAGCTACCATTACGTCTGCATCGATCAATGCCGCAAGTGGACGAAAACTAATACTTGATGAAGACGAGTTGCGCATTATTCAAGAATCGTGGGGCGTGTTAGGTATGTTATTACCGATGTGGGTACTCTAGTCATCGCAACTATTAAATATACTTCTGATGCTGTGTGGCTTTTAAGCAAACTAAACAACTGCTACAGCAATCTTTATAATTATTTCAGGTGTTGCGCAAACTGAAAAGCACTTGGAAAGTATATAAAAACTGTAATCCAAATTACCAAAAGTGAAACGGTTTTGTGGGCTATATCGAAGAAATTTAGGTTGCTAGGTTTCTATGTTCCTACTATTACCAATTTGATGCGCTTGTGATTGTAAGTTACATTTTGTGCAGTCTAAATAAATAAGTTTAGGATATCTGCAGCATTTCAAAACTGTTTTGAAAAAGCCCGCCATATTTAAAGTCGGCTGCTACGTAATGAAGGAAACCTTGATGAAAGGCTATCCCAGTGGATTTGAGCGGTACGCTACCAATCCAGAGGTGAGGTGTTCAACTCCCATCGGACCCGATCTTTTCTGTAGGTAATTTGTTTTTAGGAAATAAATGGTACTCCTAACGTATAAAAACCACATAAAGCACGAATGCCTTACTTTATGAGTGTTTTTATTGATGTGAACTGTGAAATGCTGAATATGCATGTCAAAGTCTAGATTATCTAGCTTCATAAATATTAACGAGCAGGACTATAAGTGCAGTTATATCTCAATACAACGGACATTGGATTGAACCTATGATCCCAAATTATTAGACATGAAGACTCATAAACAATTAAATTACTGGCCTACTGTTAACATTTTCTTAAAAAACTTAAAAAGTTTTACTACCGTTTCTTTGGTTTTGGCTTCGTCATTCACTAAAAAATCAAATTAAACCACGGGACCCATTGCTCCAAATCAGGAGACGCCGAATTTTGCTTAACAGACGTGAAATTGCTTTGCTCTGCGGATTCTAAGATTTAAAAGTGTGTAAATTCAATTCAATCAATTCAGTGTCAAAAGCTAGAATGAATAATAGGCAGCCTCATAAAAACAATATTTGAACAAATTAATTTCCTCTTAATTTATAAGTTTTTTTGTATAGAAACAATTAATTATCGGTTTTGTCCGGGGTTTACCGGCCGATGCGAAAATTTGCCAACGGAAATTAACGCCTAGAAAATTAAAATTTTTGCGAGGCGGCACGAACCACAGACCCTTTGTTTTGTGTTTTATGAGCAACCAAAACGCTTAAAAAATTTTACCCCGAGATCTCAAACACAAAGAAGTTTCCAGCTTGTATATTGTAATATAATACTTTTTTACCCTGCTGCACAGAGCACTAAGTTGCCAATGATATTCTGCAATTAACGAGCTAACAGCAGTCAAGTTTTCTTAAATGCTCAAGCTAAACAATGTTAAATATAATACACGTAGCAATAACCTCTATCCTGCCACTGTCAGAACGGAGTGTTCTACAGGTTTACAAAATGTGAAAAAAACTGCGAAAACCAAACGGTCCTGCCGCAGCATCTAATTATATTGTTTGGAAAATAATATAAATTTTAATTAATCGTAATTATTAATTATACCAAATCATTAGGCTATGTATATACTTAAAACAAGACAGAAAGATTTTAGTTCCATTGTGATTACTCTCACATAAACAGAAATTAGCAACTTTAAGGTTTTCAATAGCTTAAGTATCCAAAGAGGCGGAGGCCCCATGAACAATGATTGAAAAGCGAGCTAAATGTTTTGTGAACCATTTAGAGTTAAGCTGTACACTACCTAGCAAATATCGTGCCAAACCCCCTTACCTTCTCCGTGCGGAAATTTGTGGCTGCACACCGTCCATTAAAGAGTGCCCTAGTGGCTGCGAGCGCTGTGCTACCAATCCAGAGGTTTGGTGTTCAAGTCCCATCGGATCTAGTCTTTTTGCTTTTATAGTATTACGTTCCAGAGATAAATGGTGCATGTAAACATATAAAAAAATTATCTAACATAGTACATACAAACTACATTCAAACAGGTGCCATGGTAAAACTATACATTTCTAAAATATAGGACCCGTTGTCTGTATCCTTTCATGCTCTGAAGGCATTGACTTGCAAGTTGGCGAAAAGGTTTAAAAATATCAGAAATGCAACGAGATTCCTTCAGTCTCAGCGGACCATTCAACTTAGGATATCTTCAGTGAATTTCCAAACTTTATTCGCTGTTTAAAAATAACTTGCTCACGAAACCGTTGACTAATCGATACTTTTCAATGCTGTTATTGCTTCGACAATTGCAAGCCTACATAACGATGGTTTCTATATATGGTTAGACAATGAACTATATAAATCATGTTCGGAGCTGACAATCTCACACTTGCGACGGTTTAGGGATAGATTAAAGCTTAAATAAAGTACCTCAACTAATACGTGGACTTTAAGCTAAACGTATCAGGAACACAAGCGGTGTACAATACAATTCACTTATGCGACAGTAAACTTATGACGAATACCTAACCATAAACATGTAATAGACGATATTGAATCGCATATAACTCTTCCCTAAAAATGCTAAATTTAGTTCGTTTTTCGCTAACCGTAAATTGGCAAAACGATGTCCAACTTCGAGAAATTATGCTTTGTGCTGGAACAAAATTTGACTTTTCAATTTGCAGAAGTTCAGTTCCTAATGGCTAACAATTTTGCAGGTGGATTTTTCAGCTTTCCAGAACAAATTCAAGACAATAGTGAGGTAGTACGCAAATCGATTCTATAGTTAATATATTTGTGGTGACGAACCAAACAGGCTTCTCATGGGAATGGTTTTTCTATTCTCATTCCCATCCCATTCCTACGAGAATTTCATGGGGATTCCCATTGGAATTCGTATGAGTTCCGTAGGTCCAGGCATTAATTACTCTAGGAGATACTCCGCGTTGTTATATCAGGTGCTGACACAACACATGTGTAACGAACTATCAATGTCTCTGCCCTGAATTATCATAGCTATGGTGCGTAAAGGGAAGAAGCCGCAAGGATGTGAAATGCCTGAAAATGACAAAGCACTTCTGGAGTATATATTATACCGTTGGTCCATGGTGAGGCAGAGCTCACCAAATATGTTGTCCGCGCAGTATGCGGATAACTGACTAGTGAGTATCCCCATCGCCGTATGAGCCGCGCCTGATAGCCAGGTTTTACTGCCATCCACTGTATCAGGTTCTGCTCCTAGATACAAACTGTTCTGTAATATCAAGTAGAAGCTGGGGTGCTGAATACCAATCTGTCTCCAGCAACACAAAAACTAAACATTGTTTCTGCAGCTCAGGTACGAACAAATCTCTGAAGCAAAGTCAGTCGAGATACTAACGTTCGTCTCGGCTAGCTAATTTTGGCGAAAATACTAACAAGACTCTTCGCTACCCGTTTCGACTCGTAACACTGATTTTAACTCTTAATGTTTGACGACATAACACAGCAGATGATGACTTACAGGAATGGGCAATAGATATGTTTGTAGTTCCGAAATCGCGCAGTGTCGTCAGTATTGAAACAACCCTGAGAAATCCGAACAAAATTCGCTCATCATTTAAGCAAATGGTGTTGGCAGCGATCCGGAAAAGCTGATACCCGTCCTTAGAAAGCATGTCCCGTTTCAAATAATCGCCGCTGAAATATATCCATATTAAATCGAGAAATATAAAATTTTTGTCTCTTTGTTGAGCATATCAAAGAAGGTGTTATGTTTATACGATGCTTGGCCTTCTTGCTTAAACTGCATGACATGTTCAGGCACATTAGGCACATATTAAGTACTTTGAAAAACACCAGCACCTCACCCAGCACTTTGATACATCGTCTGACGAAACAAAAGCTTATCTAAACACACCACGCTGGGACATGATGACAGCGGTGAAGACAGTGAGTAGATATAAATAAGATATGAATTTCTAGCCATGCAGCCATGAGATTAGTAGGTATCTTGGCACAAGTAAAGGCCACAAGAAACAGGTTTAGTATCTTGGCCAAAATGCTATCGAGAGACAAGTATTATATATCTCGAAGAAGAGATCGGTTTTTATCTTTCGTATTTATGGACGTCACGAGACAGATAATAATCGTGGTTCCAATCCTGCTGGACGACACTTATCTCTAGCACCCCTGTTGCTCGCAGGAAACTAGAGTACGGTTGTATCTAGTAGCAGCAAAGGGGCCAGTGGCTATCAGTTATCATAGCCATCGGGCGCTGCAGTTATGTCGATGGGGATGCTGGGCCAGTGTTCAAAACTTCGAACTACCGGTTCGGTGGTGAACGTTGATTCACCGTTGACCATGGATAACTGATTTTGACAGATTGCAAAACTGCGTCAGTGAACATATTACAACAGAAAGAGTTATGTGTTAGCGGAACGTTTCTAGAATTTGAATATATTTATGTCGAGCCGTGACTGTATTTGGTAGATGTCAAGCAAAATCATCAAATTTATGATGGGAAAAGTTTCCCATCATGGGATTGGAATTTCCATGGGAATCAAGTCGACTTCCATTCCATCCAATTCCCATTACCATGGAAATTCCCATTACAATGCGAAGCCTAAGACAAAACTTTTTTAATACAAGTTGCACGAATTTTGGTGTTAAAAAGTTTCGTTTATGCATTTTCACGAACGCGAATAGGTTAATTTCTATCGTAAAGCAGTGTCATCGCGAACAATTTTATGTCGTACTTCATTTGGTCAAAAAGCATTCCTCAACAATTTTTGTCTATGCGCAATAGCGAATAAAGATGGTTGGTGAGTCACCTACAGTTTACTTGTACCTTATACTTTAATTGTTACTTCGAATTTATTTAATCATAATTATTCATCGTACTTTTGTCGTTATGAGTGAGTTGTAAATTTTAATTTTGTTTTTATTTTTGTCTACAACAGGGCAAAATGATTCCACTGCGACAGATATCTTTGTTCGAATATTTAGCAAAAAACCCGATTTGTTACGATTGTTTGGTCTTAGCACAGACGACAATCCTAAAACTATTGGCGAAGATCGGAGTCTGAAGCGACATCTGCTTAGCTTTATGCGACTATGGAATTTAATTATTGAAGCAGTTTCGAATGAAAATGAAAAAACTTTTATGGCTCAGCTTCGAAAAGTCGGTTATATTCATTGCATGATACCACAGGTAATCGAACAAAGGTAATAGTGTTGTGTATTAACTGAATTTAACTACCCTAGAAAGTATTAATCGATGCAGTCACAGTAGAGAAAATACGTTTGCCACAGTATTTATATTAAGATTGGAAACATTTTTAGCAACTATTGCAATAGCTATGTAATTTTTATATGCTTACGGTGTTATAGTTACATACAAATAGTTCAATATATCTTATATAACCCTAAGGAACGTTACATTGTAGCATTAGGTAAAGATTCACTTGGTGAGGTGGGTTCAAATCTAGAACTTTATTAACGACCTAACATACGTGGAAGAATCAGTTCTTACTATATTTTACAAATCTCATCTAATTTGCGTCCAAACACCATAAAATGCTTCTGACTTTAAGATATTGAAATATATATCCCGATTACTAATGACGATGGTATATTGTCATGCAATTGGAGCACATATTTGCTACTATAAGTTTTGTGTGTTCTAGAGAAGCGAATGTAAAAACATTTTACCCCAGATGGCGATAATGAATGCATATATGATCTAAAATCGTATTATGCGAATTTTGTGCCCCAAAAAGCTGACTAGCTTAAAGGTTCTTCGAACACGGCGTTTTCGAACTCTACTGCCTATATCTGTTTGAGGGCATTCAAAGGCTTATATTACAAATCGACATATAAGTTCAAACAAATGGTGCAATGTAATTATTTGCAGTCTTGCTAGAGTATCTAAAGACTTGAAAAATACAGAAAATTTACATCTAGATAAAACAAACAGAATTCAACTAGATGCAAACTATATGTGATTGCAGTGATTGAGCCAAGTGTTGGGCAACGTTCGTGAAAGCTTTCGGTCCACGAGGAGAAGATTATTGATGCCATCTGCCCGTCGATCTGCAGTTGTGGGCTGTACCTCATCTATTGTAAAAACGCTGTCGTTTTTTTACTCAACTCGCGGTGTTTTATTATTTTACAAACTTATTTATATCTATAGCTAAAATGAAAACAAATGCTGATGCCACGCTGCATTGCTTATGTTTTATAGTGCATTTCCATTAAATACAGAAGTGTAATGGATGAACGCCACAAGATGGCAATTTACTACATCTGACTGGACCCATGGCAATGTGACCCACAACCCACTGCGTCTGACCAACGACACACTATGACTCATCGAAAAAGGCGACCCACTACCCATGATCCACCGTCCCACCTTCCGTTCCTCCATTCCGTTTGGTGTCTAATTAAATTGTTGTGAGAATGTATAAATGATCTAGAGTTATACGTGCTGGAATAGGGCAAAAAGAATGCTTGCCCAAAATAGTGCTTTGTCTACCAATAGATTTATATACAATTCATAGCTATTCACGTTGCAAACTGTACTGAATATAATTATTACTTTTCACCAGTTTAACAAATAATGTTATAATACTTAAGCACGTAAATTGCGTAAAAGATGGTTGTGAAAAAGAGTCAGAATTTCGTTTAATATTTATGAGCACCGCTGTTTAATCCATATGTAAAATATCTAAATAGCCGAAAGTCAAAGCTTTACAATTTCATGTTCTGTACAACAAGATGCTAGACAGGCTGCATTACTTAGGCAGTTTAATAATAATTGCAGGACTTATTCAATTGAGACATAGCGTCGCCGATATAAGCGGCGTTAAAGCAATTTTAACAATTTTGAGAGGTCTATATCTCCTAAAAATTCATCAAGTTTTGGTCATGTAGCAAGACCGCCATATGTTCTTACTACTTAGTTTCACAGACTATTTAGCCAGCTTAGGAATTGTACCGTCTTATTCAGTTACCGAGATATAGCCACACATGCTCAAGGGCCGAGGTCTCGGTGGGAAGGTGCGGGGCCTTCGGCAACCATGAGTTCGGCACCTGTCGCGACGCCAGAAATGTGGAGCGATCCGAGCTTCAGGGTTAACCTCCTATCCCTTATCAGCATGTGTAGACATAGCATCGCCATTATAAGTATAGTTACCGCCCTGCGATTACTAATCTTGAGTTATATCATACTCATGTGTCGTCAATACTTATGCACTGATACGATAATTAGGTTAGTGATGTATTTATAAAAATTTTAGCGACAAAAACCCAAACATACATATTTCATTGGTGCTTTTGAACAAACCGCTCATGTTTCACTTGCGATAAACAATGCAATGTGCCATCGTTGTAATGACTGGCGTCATTTGGATATTTTATTCATCTAAACATTTTGAAATCGGGAAATATTTATTTAAATCTAATTTTTGTGAAAAACGAAAAGATTATATATTTATGAGGGTGCTTTAGTTGACATTGCATTTCCAGGTTATAAATAATGTTTTAGTAAAAAATTAACTGAACTGCCAGCCATGGTGAAACATACTTTTGTTTGTTAAAGGTTAGCTTCGACGCTGCAAACTGGCTTGTCTTCAAATCGTCGTTTCTTGAGATTGTATCCGAGTGTGCATCACCACGTGAGTATTGCAGTAAAAAGCGACAGGGCAGCTCGGTTGCTTGCTAATTTTTGCTGATATTAGATTAAAGATGCATTTATCGAAGCGACTATTGCAAAATTTAGTCGACGAAACTCATCGCTAATAGCAGCAGCGTCGTGTTGTGACTCAACTACCATGATACCACATATTGCTCGGGTCGAGGAAAGCACTTCGACATTGACCACGGCAGGAGCAACCATTCTCTGTTCGTCGTTCAGTCGTGTGATGGATAATGTATGCTCAACAAGGTCCTTAGATCCGATAAAAACCCAAGTACAGCCACCAGCTTCATTTTCTGGACGCTCACCAAATGCAGCGCTTTCACCGATTATAAATATATTTA
This sequence comes from Trileptium ribeirensis, assembly GCA_030248225.1. Lineage (NCBI taxonomy): Eukaryota > Metazoa > Nematoda > Enoplea > Enoplida > Thoracostomopsidae > Trileptium > Trileptium ribeirensis. The sequence continues at coordinate 25,919 of JASANE010015900.1, forward strand.
AGGAGAATCCGATCACTTTGCAGAATCAGAGCAGTTTTAAATCTTCACCTAATGGGTCAGAGCCCCATAGTGAAGCACGCGGGCTTGTTCTCCCAAAAGCATCATTAGTTCGTCAAAACAATATTCAATCAGCAATGGTTAGATCCGTCTCGCTGGATAACTCTGATTCTCTTCAACCGGCCGTAAATAGCGAAATCACAGCTGATAAGCCCTTGCTATTTCAGCACGTTTCCAGATCTGCATGCGATACTTTACAATACAGCGATTACGAAAGGCAACAGAGTGATGTCCCACAATTGCATTACTCAGGATTTGTCATGAATAGTGATGTTAATATGATGGTACGCTGTCGCAGTTTAAACTACTTGTCAAATCGAATAGGCGAATTGGACGAAATTATGCGTTCGTTTGAGCAGCAGAACGATATGAACTTGAACCAACTAAGAACGAGTCAAGTCATGGACGATACAGCAATCCAGAACAATAAGAGCAATATCAATAGTTTTAACTGGTCGTGTTTGTCCAGCAAATCAGCACAACAGTTATTTGATGTTGGGGTTACACTAGATGAGATTCTGATATTCTCGAGCACCGAGACATCTCTCTAACTTTATAACGTTGTATGCCCGCAAAAAAATATTACAGGTTTTCCTTGAATATTTTTGTCAACAGGCAGTTGCATCTTCCGTCTGCAGGTTTTTATACAATGTACCTACCTCATAGGCTATGAAATCCGTCGACTTAGCAGGTAATGTGGCTTATATGAGTCCGACCCTTAAGTGATAGCCCACTAGCCGCATCCCATGATGAATGCACTTGTCTTGTCTATCTAGTGCCGAATAAGATCATTATTGCTATTTACTAAAAATTTACACTGATAAACTTCTCCTGAAAAGTTTTTTGCATCACCATATTATGGATGGCAAAATCAAATTTCGACTTAAGTATATTCTAATAGTGGTCGTTGTTTAGCAACATCTCACTGTAAGAGACTACACAGAGTAGATGGTTCGCTGGGACCGTTGGGTTTCACCATTTATGAAACATTCTACGACGTGTCCTATATTTAATAATATTTAGTTGAGCCATTACGAAATATTTGTATTACGTCAATCTATCGCCCACGTCATTGATGTTGTAATCTTGAGTTAAGCTATTGCATAAATATATTTCATACATATAGTAAAATCATTTAATGTTAATAGTTAATGTTGAATAGTAACGGTTGGCAGCCTGGAATTTGAGGCGTTTTCAGTTCCACCTGCTAAGAACGAGGTGCCGTTGGTTCCTGCTACCACGCAAAATTCGGAATTGCGTTGTTTAATTTCTCTTGGCAAATTTTTTACTCTTATAAAACACGACAGAAATAGACAATATGCTTTTCTAAAATCCAATTCTAAAGCCAACTATTTCACAAATCATGTAAAAAAAATATCCATAAATCCACAAATTGCATTTCATGTCAATAAATGCGTATTAGCAGTGTTTTTGGGCGAATTTATTAGTTCAAGATTCTGAACATTGAATTTTGACAAGTTTATTATCCAGCCCTGGCCGTGCGGTTCATACATTTCATAGTTTCTGCGAAAAATTCAGCACCGCTTGTTTGTGGTTTCTGGGAACATTTATACATTACAAATGCTAGCACTAAATAATTTGTAATATCAATTTTTAAGCACTGTTAGTTTAATATAAATTCGCCATTTTTTTATTTATTGAAACAAACGTCATGGCAAAGCTTTTAATTAACCTTTGCATTAGTGGTAGGCTATTTTTATCATTTATCCATACGCCAGGTGGCCATGTATATGTATTGGAACAAAAACCACTGAAACGGAAGTTAAAAAATGTGCAGACTAAAGTTGAACACATTGCCTTTAGATTGGTTCGACGCAGCAGCGCGATATACTACTAGGTCATTTTTTAATAGAAATGTGCTATAAAGTGTTATTTGTACTCTACTGCGCGTTTTCTAAGATCTTTGAAATGCTGCAGTTATCCTTAAATTGACAAACTTGTAAAGGCGTAAATTGCAAACTGTGTACTACCTGAGTTTTTGGTGCAGAGTTGTTATTGTGTCGCTTTCTGAGGTTCCTGAAGAAACCTAGCAATTGTCCCAAGATAAGGCAGTGGCTAGCGTACGAGGTCCGCACCAAAACGATCCAGACTCGCTCCGCCGCCGCAACAAATGTTTCTTCACGACTGTACAAAATACACATACGTTTATGTGGGAAAAGGTTATATTCGGATAGATAAACACAATCAATTCTAAAATTATAAGTATTCGTTTGCCCGTTCTTAAACCCAAGCGTTATTTTAACAGAAATATGCATTAATGTATTCATCAGGAGGCAAGATAAATTTTACGGCTGAACAATTTTATTTAGTAACGAAAATTAATTTCAACGTTTTATCTTAATGTCGATAGTTTTAAAAACGTTATTGGTCCAATACGTTAGAAAGCTGCATAAATATAAAATATTTTAAAGGGACTTCAAGTTTTTTTCATGTCGTACTGGTGTCATTATATCCATAATACACTCTAAAAGCAGCTGCCAATGAAATATACTTAAATTTAATGCCAATGCGGCGTCTAATATTGTAAATAATATCGTAACAAAATATAATGAACACCTCAAGATCACTGAAAGCTTCTCGACGTCATTTGAAAGTTCGAGTTTTCTCGTTCATAAAATACGACCACACAGCATTAATGATCGTCCACTCAGTAAATGAGAGTTCCAAATTTTTAAGAATGATTTCTATAAACAGCTGCATAAGAATATTTATTAAATATTTGTATGCAGATGTTTCTGAAAATTATTTTCAAAAAATTGTTCTGATTTGCAATAGTAGATATAAAATGGGGGTTTTGCCCCCTCCTGCTGCTCCCGGGAGGTGACGTCATCGTATATACATACATATATATATTATCATTATCATATATATATATTATGTATATATTATAGAATATATCTACAGAATGTATATATACTTATTTATGTACACAGACTTTATTTATACACATAAACATATGTTTATGCCTAGAAACAAAATATCTATATAAATTGCCGCTGTTAAGAAATTAGATGTACAGAAGTTGTCATTAATTATAGAAATATTTTCAAGGTCGAACATATGTGTATATCAATAAAATCCTTATTGTTGTATGACGAAATAATGTCGTAGAAATTGATGTTAGAATAGTATGATGAAATGGCGGAGTGGAAAAAATGATGTCATTGATCATTATAAAAGCCAGATCTCGGTGATCTGCAGTCATTTCTCATTTCAATTCATCAGCAAAAGGATCCAGTTTATTATTAAAAACAATATGTTTTATTTAATTCCAGTTTTTGTTTTCACTTATTAAGACTCGTTATAATATTCAGGTTTATTTAGGCTGAGGTTTATCTATTTATGTGATTTTACATTTTCACTTATTTTAAGCAGCACCATTTAACATTTTGAGAAGTCGCAAAATTAATTTCCCGACAATTTCTTCAGTTGTTTGTAATACTGAAGTCGTCAGCTTTCTACGATTGAAAAAATGTACAAAATCTTGGCTAATCGACTAATTTAGCTACCACTACAAAACCATATACAATCTTGTATTTATATCTTTAATTTTAACTTGCTATGATACTTACATATTTTTTGTGGAGCAGTATTAGGGATGGTGTGGAAAATTGTAAATTTTACTTAATATTTTTGTGAATCTTGGTCACTACATATACAATAGTCACTACATATATAATAGTCCTGCAATATGTATATAGGTTTCTTAGTTGGTCAATCCAGCATATTTAAATTTTTAACAGGGGGTATGCTCAAAATAGAAAATAAGTAGTAGAACGGTGAAAATTGGTTTTTTGGGGCAATGTTTCGCGCTGATTTCAATGGTAATATGCAAAATGCTGAAAAACACATATTTAAATTTTAACAGGGGGTATGCTCAAAATAGAAAATACGTAGTAGAACGGTGAAAATTGGTTTTTTGGGGCAATGTTTCGCGCTGATTTCAATGGTAATATGCAAAATGCTGTAAAACACATATTTAAATTTTAACAGGGGGTATGCTCAAAATAGAAAATAAGTAGTAGAACGGTGAAAATTGGTTTTTTGGGGCAATGTTTCGCGCTGATTTCAATGGTAATATGCAAAATGCTGAAAAACACATATTTAAATTTTTAACAGGGGGTATGCTCAAAATAGAAAATAAGTAATAGAATGGTGAAAATTGGTTTTTTGGTGCAATGTTTCGCGCAGATTTCAATGGTAATATGCAAAATGCTGAAAAACACATATTTAAATTTTTAACAGGGGGTATGCTCAAAATAGAAAATAAGTAGTAGAACGGTGAAAATTGGTTTTTTGGGGCAATGTTTCGCGTTGATTTCAATGGTAATATGCAAAATGCTGAAAACACATATTTAAATTTTAACAGGGGGTATGCTCAAAATAGAAAATAAGTAGTAGAACGGTGAAATTGGTTTTTTGGGGCAATGTTACGCGCTGATTTCAATGGTAATATGCAAAATGCTGAAAAACCCATATTTAAATTTTTAACAGGGGGTGTGCTCAAAATAGAAAATAAGTAGTAGAACGATAAAATTGGTTTCTTGGGGCATTGTTACGCGCTGATTTCAATGGTAATATGCAAAACACATATTTTAATTTTACACAGGGGTAAGTGTGCGAACTGCTAGGTCATTCATAGTCGTTGTCCACTGCTTCTCACCATTTCAGACCACTTATAATCAGTAGCAATTCCATAAAAGAAATGGCATTTGTATGTAATATATGTAAGAAGGAATTTACTCGTCGCGATAACATGGGACGACACAAGCAAACAGTTCATAGCGATCGCGTATCAATCAAGTGTGATTGGTGTGGTGTGACATTCACCCGACGCAACAATCTTACCCGACATACACTCAAATTTCATGGTGAAAGATCACTACAACATATGCGCGTGTCAACGACAGAATCACAACGACAACAAATCGGTCAACGACCAAATCATCGAGCATCAGCAGCAAGCAAGCAGAAGGCTAACGTTCGAATAGCGTATCATGATACTTCGTTGAGTGTCGAGAATCAATTGGATGCTCTAATGACAATGATGAATGAAGTGAATGGCTGAAAACAGCAAGCGGTAGTTGTCGAGCAAACCGATACGATCGAAATGCTACGATGGAAGACGGCTCTGAAAGGGTACTTACGAAGTTATTACCTTCTACCCGTCTTCGTCATCGACGACTTATCAACGTTCCTCCAGCAGTCACATTCGCTATTGGAACAACTAATCAAGGAACAACGTGGTCGGGGTATCAAAATTTGGATTAGTGTACAGTGTTTGCTTCGAAAGTTGGATGGTACACACTTGACGGCTCACTTCAATTCAAAAACACGTACGATTCTTCCGGGATCAAACTGCAACAATGAAATCACCACGATTTCTAACGAATTAGTAAAGAAATTTGATGAGTTCGAGGCAAAAGGATCTGGATGGATGCTTCAGGATGTACGACATGCAGATGTACACATCAGCGCTTACCAACCCCTTCGCGCGTCGTCGTACAAAGAACTTCCAACAACGATTCGGAACAAACATGCTGTACTCAATATACAGAATAATGACAATAAATGCTTCATATGGTCGATACTGGCGGCATTGCACCCGATGAATCGAAAGCAACACCCGCAGCGTGTTCAGAATTATGAACGATTCGAGAATGAACTTGATGCATGTAATCAATCATCAAGGAATCATGGAATCAATTACCCAGTTTCACTTCATGATATTGCACGATTTGAAGAACAAAATAACATTACAATTAACGTATATGGTCTCGATGATGGTGTCGTGTACCCACTTGTAATATCAAGTTCTCTTCACCAACAATATATTCATCTACTCTACTATATGGGTCATTATTGTCTGGTGCGGAGTTTGGACTCGCTACTTTATGATCAACGGCGTCATCGCACCGAGAAATTCTTTTGCGACAAGTGTCTCATATCATGCTACAGTGGAGAACAACGAATTGAACACCTTTAGCGATGTCGCAACGATAAACCAACGCGAGTGGAGTTACCAGATAATGGTTCAGCAACCAAGTTTCTCAATCTACATCGTATGCAGCGGGCACCATATATTATTTACGCAGATTTTGAGTGCTTGTTGCAGAAGATCGACATATGCAAATCCTCTCCTATGACATAATTTACCACACCATATCAGCAGCATACACCATCAGGTTACGGATTAGTGGAAGTGTTCGGGTGTTGTAACGACAGGATCGAAATTGGTAACCCAATTGTATATCGTGGTGACAATGCTGTGAAAAAGTTTCTCTTTCAAGTTATCGAACTGTCATCATTATTTCAACAGCGTTATATTGACAATCAAAAGTCTATCATAATGTTGGATGACGATAAGCTCAACCATCGGAACTCAACAACATGTTACTTATGTGGTCTGTCAATGAAACACGATGACAAGGCAAAGGATCATTGTCACCTTTGCGGTCGATATCGCGGAGCGGCGCACCTACAGTGCAACATTGGGTACCGTCTTAGTCGAGATGTTACAGTGTTGTTTCACAATTTGAGACGATATGAAAGACATCTAATCATGCAAGAGCTTGGTGCAGTGTGCAAAACGGAGGGTCTCGAGATTGAATGCATTGCGAAAGGAATGGAAGATTACATGACATTCTCTGTCAAACGCAAGGCAAAGAAGGCGCGTAAAGGCAACAACCCTTTCGTTATCGAAGAAGCAGATGGTAGCGAAGATGAAAATGATGAATGTTGGGGCGAAAACATTGACGGTGTAGACTTTATACTTGGAAATGATGATAACGATGAGGAAGATGATGAAATTGGGTGGAAGATTCGCTTTATCGATTCATTTCAATTCTTACCATCGTCACTCGAATCGCTTGTGGAAAACATCAAACGGAACAACGTTGGTAACTTCAATGCGATGAAACAACACTTCGGTAGTAAACCAGATCTACTACTTCGTAAGGGAGTTTACCCCTACGAATACATGGACAGTACAGATAGGTTCAATGTGCAGTGTCTTCCCCCACCGTTTGCGTTTAACTCATCACTCACTGGGCATGGAATCAACGATGAAGACTATGCACATGCTCAAACGGTATGGATCAAAATGGGTATTAGCAACCTTGGCGACTACCACGATGTTTACCTTACGACGGATGTACTTCTATTGTGTGATGTTTTTTAACATTTTCGATCATTTGCTCTCGACAAATACCAATTAGACCCAGTACATTACATCATGGGATGCATGTCTCAAGTTCACTGGTGTAAAGTTGGACCTCATCGACGATGTAGATATGTATTTCTTCTTCGAGGATGGAATTCGAGGCGGGGTTTCCGTCATTTCGCACAGATACGCAAAGGCGAACAACCCATACATCGACAACTACGACCCTTCACTACCCAACAGTTATATCATATATCTTGACGCTAATAATTTATATGGCTGGTCTATGGTGCAAAAGTTACCGTGCAACAAATTTAATTGGCTTACTCGGGAACAAATTGATGAAATTGATTGGTCTAATATTAACGCAAACGGTGATACAGGCTACGTACTTGAAGTCGATTTACAATACCCTACCCATTTACACGATCTTCATAACGACTACCCTCTCGCACCGGAACGACTTTTGATTAGTAACGATATTATGTCTTCATATTGCAAAGAACATATTACCTGCAATATGGATGTAGAAAAATTGGTTCCTAACCTCAATGACAAAGTAAAGTACAAGTTGCATCTACGCAACCTTCAACTATACCTTCGACTGGGAATGGAACTGAAACACGTACATCGGGCTGTTTCGTTTCATCAGAGTAGTTGGATGCAACCATACATAAATTATAAGAGCGAGATGCGTAAGAACGCAAAAAGTGACTTTGAAAAGGATCTCTTCAAATTGCTGAATAACGCAGTTTTCGGCAAGACAATGGAGAATGTGCGTGGCTATGTGGACATCAAATTGCTGACTAATGAACAAAAGTATACTAAGCTGGTGGCTGACCCTCGTTACTCAACGTCTTCAATATTTAATGAAGACCTCGTCGCACTCAAGATGCATCGTAAAACAGTGAAGTTATGTAAACCCATTTATGTTGGTTTCACGGTGCTCGACCTTTCAAAGACCCTCATGTACGACTTTCATTACAACTACATGAAGTGTAAATATGGAAACAATTGCAAGCTTCTCTTCACCGACACCGACTCGCTTTGTTACACAGTTCACACCTGCGACATCTATGAAGACATGTTCAGTAACCTCGACGTCTTCGATACAAGTGATTACCCCCAAGATCACCCTCTTCACTCAACAGTGAATAAGAAAGTTCTTGGTAAGATGAAGGATGAAACAGCTGGAAAACCGATTGAGGAATTTGTTGGATTGCGTTCAAAGATGTACAGCATTAAATGTGGAGGTGTCGAGAAGAAGAGAGCGAAGGGTATCAAAAAGTCGGTGGTGAGAAATAAAATTAAACATGAAAACTATGTGGACACTTTGTTCAACAGTACCAAGATGAGTCACGAAATGAATCTTATCAGGTCTAACAAACATTTATTGAGTACTGTGATACAAAATAAAACAAGTTTATCGGCGCATGATGACAAACGATATATTCTGGATGACGGCGTTACCTCATATGCTTATGGACACAGAGACATTGAATTTGTTGAACTTTTGGAGGAAATGCATAAGGGACATTTGGGCATTTAGTAGTGTTATTGGTCGATGTACTGTATGTTATATGATATTATAATGTGTGTATTATTTTGTTGTATTATGTTGCTTTTTAAATAAACGATTATCGTGAACTTCTGTGTCCGCGTTAAATTACTCGGAGCTGATATAGACAACCTGCGCACTGTAAGGTGTTAAACATGCAGGAATGTCTTAAAAGCTACTACTGTTTGATAAGTTAACAATTGATAAGCTTAAAGCAATTTATTACGACCCCAGCAACGTTGCTGGTTTCTCTACGGCACAAAAACTATACATTGAGGCGAGAAAGCGTGGAGTTGATGTTAAGTTAAGAGAAGTGCAGGATTGGTTACGAGCACAAGAAACCCACACATTGCACAAACCCCGAAGACTTAGATTTAAACGGCGACGCACAGTTGTGAAAGGTATAGGCGACTTGTATCAAGCAGATTTAGCTGACATGTCTAACCTTGCAACTTACAACGATGGTTACAAGTACTTACTTGTAATTATTGATTGTTTTTCAAAGTATGCATGGGTAATTCCAGTGAAAAATAAAACTGCACCCACAATTCTCATAGCACTGAAACAAGTATTTGAAGAAGCAAAACCCGACAATTTCCAAACTGATAATGGTAAGGAATTTGTAAATAGTGTAGTTTATGAGTACTGCAAGAGTGTAGGTGTCAATGTTTACACTGCAAAGAATAAAGAGACCAAGGCAAGTATAGCAGAGCGTTTTATAAGGACTTTAAAGAGTAAAATTTACAAGTTTCTAACAGCAAATAACACGACGCGATATATAGACCAGTTGCAGTCACTAGTGCAAAGCTATAATTACACAGAAAATCGCTATGGATATGTTCCCTCCAAACTCACAGTTAATGATGAGGATGATATACGAGAGAAGCTCTTCCCAGCTAGAGACATTGAAGTACGATACAAATTTCAGCTTGGTGATGTTGTACGAATTTCCAAAGAACGTATACCTTTTGCACGTGGGTTTAATCAGTTATTGTCGCGAGAAGTGTTTACAGTCAGCAACCAACTACCGTTCAACCCTCCAGTATATGAGATAAGTGATGCAAATAATGAAACCATTTTAGGTAGATTTTATACTCAGGAGCTTCAAAAAGTTTATGTGACAGACGATACTTATAAAATTGAGAAGATAATACGGAAACGCAAGACTAAGAAGGGTACGGAATACTTAGTGAAGTGGCTTGGATACCCCAACAACATGAATTCATGGGTACACGAAAAAGACATTAGACCTATTTAGGGGTACAAAACAGGTATACAATACGGATATATGGACTACACAATAGGATACACAGGGGTACATGGGTACAAAATTAGGGGTACCGAACAGGGACACATGGGCACCATTGTAGGGGTACAAAACGTACACATAGGGTACTTGAGCGCAAAATTAGGGGTATAAAACGCACTCAAGGGGGGGGTACACAGGGATACAATCGTGGTCACTGAGGTCCAAAATAGGGATACACAGGGGTACAGAATAGGGGTACAAACCGCACCCGCTGGGGTACATAGGGGTACAGAATATGGGTACACAGGGATATAAAGGGTACAAACCGTACCCGTATAGCTACAGAGTGGGGATACACAGGGGTACAAAATATGGGTACAAAACTCGGCTATGGGTACACAATAAGGGTCAACAGGGGTACAAATACGGATAAATGGGGTATATAGGGTACAGAATGGGGGTACATAATAGGGGTACAAAGTTCTTAAAACGAATCATTGTTAACTTTCATAAACATGGAACATGTATGTGTCAAATGTAATCGCGCTTATAATACTCGTCAGCATTTGCATAGACACAAGAAAACTTGTAGAGCTCAACCGAAAACTATGTCATCAATTTGTCAAGTTGACGTTCAAAGTTGTAATACTGATAACGTACTATTACCTCTCGAATTACCGTTCACGTGTGTTGTAAGTGGACAAACCGGGAGTGGTAAAACTAGCTGGATCTGCCGACTATTGAAACATGGACTATTTGATCAACCGATCAGTAAAATTTTATATTGCTACAGTATATTTCAAGATATTTACAGTAAAATGTTACAAGAAATACCAAATTTGGAGCTTTACGAAGGCATACCCGCAGAGTTTGCTAGTGGTAATGGACAAATAATCTGTATACTGGACGATTTAATGATTGAGGCAGCAAATGACAAAAAGCTAGCGGCAGCATTCTCTAAAATGCATCACAATAAACTCAGTACGATATTTGTAACCCAAAATTTATACCATGAAGGTAAATATATGCGAACCATTACACGCAATGCTCAGTATATGGTCTTGTTTCCCAATTTTCGAGATCAGTCAATGATACATACGTTAGGTAGGCAAATGTGGCCTTCAAAACCTCACTTTCTCTCAAGTGCATTTGAGCAAGCGACTAAACAACCGTATGGATACTTTTTTTAGATTTAAAACCAGCAAAAGAAAATATATTGAGAGTTCGGCAGTGTATTTTCCCTGATGACGATCAGTTGTTTGTATATTCTTAAAAAGGATGAAACTTTGTAAATATTAAAAATGTCTCGGAATATTGAGCGTAATTTACCAGCACTGCAGTTTCTTGGTGGATCGTCGTCGAAAGTAATTACAGCTGTGATTATATTAGCACCTTTATCTCTGATTCACACATTCGCGGAAATTGCATACAACATCATACAAAACACCAAAACCAAACGTAAAGTTCTTAAAAGCATTGCAAGTAGACGCATTTCGGTTTCAAGAAAGAAAAAGTTGCTTAAACCTACTGTCGTCAAACATTTGATTAATTATTTCAACAAACATTATAGCACGTAAAATGGCGGTGGTACCGGTAAGTTGGTTGGATATTATGAAGAATGGTGGTTTACAAGATAAAGAACCAGTTAAAAACGAAGTAGTTGTTTACGAAACTAGGGAAAATCCCGACTTGTCACTGACGTTTCCTAAAAATTTACGAAATAAAGCTAAATTAATGTAGAACAATATTAAAGATTTAAAATTGAATGATAACAACCTAGTAATCTACCCAGACAAGACTGTTGGTTCCAATATTTTTGATTTGGTCAAATACTTTGTCTCAGATGTCAACTTTTCACCACCACGACCTCTTGATTCTGAAAAATTTGAAACGCTACTGGGCAGTGTACCCCTATCAGCATTTGGGAGGGGGAGAAAAAGCAGAGCTGTGGAACATAAAACTAAATGGAGAACACTATATTCTTAAAAATATCCAATCACAATCGAGCAGACAACTATATAAAGACGTGTATTTTCAAAAGCTGATCAGTCTTAGTTTTGCTTTCATTGAAATCGGTCGTGTTTTATTGTGCTCTCTTACGTTAGTTTTTACACTCAACAACATTATTAAATAATGGAACATACTAAGTATTGCACAACAATCGACGGCTCACCACTCGTATTATTTCGATCGGGATGGAGCGTGTTCAGCAACTTCAACATCGGATGGATAACAATCAACGGCGTCAAATACAATTGTGTGGAGCAGTGGTACCAAAGCGAGAAGGCGAGGTACTTCAACGACATGGAAACATATCAATTAATAATGTCAACATTCAAACCGTCGCAACAGAAGAAATTGGGTCGTCAAATCAAAAACTTCGACGCGGAGAAATGGAAGGACAATGCGGTTTCAATAATGAAAGAGGGATTACGTGCAAAGATGCAACAACAACCACATGTTCGAGCGGCATTAATCGGAACGGAAAGCGTGTTAATTGCGGAAGCGTCAGAATGGGATCAGTATTGGGGTATTGGGATCAGCATCAAAGACTCGGAAAGCAGAGACGTTACGAAGTGGAAGGGGCAGAACATTTTGGGAGGACTTTGGATGGAATTGAGGGACGAAGCGAAATAACTAATATGACAATAACTTCAAATGTTGGATGTAACGTTGATTTGATGTACTTATCATGTGAAATTGATGATTTTGATTATGATATGCTGCGGTTTAATGGTGGTATTTGGAAACTTCAACCTAGAGGAACTATATTAACTTTTTCAAATGGAAAGCTTGTATGAGTTGGTGTTAGGTCAGAATTTGAAGGAAATGAAATTTTTCATAGAGCGAGAGAAAAATTGCAAAATTTGGACTATCAATGCTTCTCAAAACCTCAAGCACATGTTGTAAATGTAGCTGGTTTACTAAGAAGTGGGTTTACCCTGAATTTAACACACCTTTATGAACAACGTAGGTATAGTTACACAGTGATGTACGAAACAGAAATGCATAATAGCGTGAAGCTCACCCTACGTAAGGGAGTGATTTTGATCTTCAGTAGTGGTAATGTAGTAGTCACTGGATGTAAATGTGTAAATGATTTTTATTTGTCATGTAATACACTGTATAATATTCTTAAAAGGCTTCAATAAAATATTATAATCAATCATGGAAGTTGTAGTTGTTTGTGACTTGAGCGAACCGGCTGTTGAGTTTCCAACGGCATTTTGTGCAACCAGAGTTAGAGTAATGTATGTACAGCTTCCCGATAGGTATGTAAACATGCTGGGAGGCACCGTTGAGTATTTTTCAAACAAGTCGTGGAAACAATTTAAGGTTGAAAAAGGATACTATACAATTGATAATCTACTATCATACCTAAACATGTTCAGTACCAGCATTGAGTTTACTGTCAACCCATGCTGTGACATGGTTAGTGTATATTTGCTAGATAACGCAGAAATAAAATTATTTCCCGAAATTCAGGAGTTGTTTGGCTTCGAAAACCCTCATTTGAAAAATGGCAGACACGCAGGGAATAAATGTGTGGATCTTGGAAGGTGCAAACCAAGCTTCCTTATGGGTTCCTTTGTAAAAGATCGATTAGTTAATGGAAGATATAAACCATTGCTACATGTAATATCAGCACCCAAAAATACGATATCGTTAGACTTGAATAATTGTATGTTTAAAGTGTTTGGATTTGAAGTGCTTGACTCTGAATTCAAACACGGTATAAAGTTTTTTTAAATTCAAACATAATGGTAGCCAATACCGTGTATACGGTGTAAAGCCATCTGATGATTCCTTTTGGCAGGGATGAAATTTTTATATATACCTGTGTATTTCAATTTATTAAATCAGTTTACACTTTCATTCATGCAAACTATGTTCTCCACTTCAGTAAACACCTTGTACATGGTCATACTGGTCACGTTGCCAGTGAAAATTCACGTCTCATCAAGATTACAAGGTAAATATCTACGAAACGGTGTACAACGGCGATGATCACTTCAAGCGGCACGATAATGGTGCGGAGCACTTCAAAACATTCAACAAAGTCATTGGTTATCGAGGATGGACAGGTAAACCAGGCTCCATATTATGTGGTGACAGAAGGCAATGTAATCATAACGGCATTCGTCTACGACCAGCCAGTTCACGCACGGCGACGAAAGTATCAATTGGTGTATCAGTATGGCGCTAAACAGCTGTAAATGAAGATATTGTACATGTTAACATTTAATATTTTATATGTTGTATGTGTATGTATATATTATACTTATCTGCATCACTGCGTATGTAATTTTTCAATAAAGAAAAACAAAACGTAGGCGGTAGCCTATCGCCGCCTGATGAGGCCGGTGGTACGGCCAAAACAGTTATCGCAGCTGTCAACGTCATCCCACTCATTGCGTATGCTTATATACACATACTATATAAACATATACATATATCATACGTGCATATATTATATACATTATACATTATATACGTGCTACAGACTACATACTATATACATATATACTATATGGTCACATATATACATACATTATGTACACATATATACATATGCTATACGTAGCAACTCATGTGAATTAATGACGTCACCTTCCGGGAGCAGGATGAGGGGGCAAAACCCCCATTTTATATCCACTTGCAATGCAATTGTTACTTTCTTTTATCTGGGCAACTAAATAACACGAAATTAAGCAATTAAATATAGCTTATTCAGTTCCACTTGCGTTAACTCAACATACGTTAAGTTGCAAAGGCAGCGGTAAAAAGTTTTTAAAATGGTCAAGAACATACCTCAAGTTACGGCATTAAACAAATGTTTCAGTAAGAAAACATCAATCGTAATTACAATCAAGACTTGCTCTGCGCCTAGGGAAGAATGCAGCAAACACATACTTAGTTTAAGAGCAAAAACAGAAGCTTGGCTGGAGCCTGAAAACCTTAACCAATTCTAGGCTTTTCTTTTATATTTTCATTTGTGAAATAATGAATGATAAAATAGCCATGACATATAAAACCTCGACCATGCCTGGATTATAGTCTTTTGTTTACTTTTTCACTGTGAAATAATAGAATTATCAAATGGCCATGACATTTAAAACTGAGACATGCCTGCATTCTAGTCTTTGTTTACTTTTCATTGTGAAATAATAGAATGGTAAAATAGCCATGACATGTGACACATTCTGCTCAACTGTTTCGATTTCCCTAACTAACAATCTTCTCGGTGCTCGGAGTAGTAGGAAAAAGGCGGGTTCTGGCACATGACGTCATCAATTATTGATGACCTGTCAGGGGAAATACTTACCCTGGGTCACGTGACATGTCAAAAATGATTAATTACTTGTCAAATATGATTAATGACCCTTATATAATAAATACATATACTTATATACGTAATATATGCTCCCCCTCCTCCCACGCATTATATAGTATATATATACATATATACGTAATACATATAATATTGAGCCCCACCATGCACTATACAATATAGCACTGATGACTCATCACTTTTGAATTCGTAGGCCTATATTTACATAATTGATTGAAATTATTAGCGCTAAACAAAAAAAATACACGAAAAGTGCACAAAAGGCTGTTGTAGTCAATTTTCAATCAATTTGGAATTCCCCTATGATTTGGGTCCCGTTATACTGTTGAAAACAATTTTCGCGGTTTTTTGGAGAGCTATCATATCACGTCACGTCTCGTACGCCGCGAACCGAGCATATTCCTCAAGCATATATGTGACATTGCAGAATCATTCCAAAAATATTCAAATTTCAATTCATATTGCAATTGAAGAACTTTGACCGGATTCTGTCGACAATATAGTGCAAATTTTTTTTTGGCAAACTACAGTGAGAAATTTTTTCAACCGTCAATCAACAGAATTTTCAAATTACGTTTGATGTTTAAAGAACATTGTTCAATGTATTATCTGTCAAAAAAGTGGAACATATGGATCTACATTTGGTCGATATGTCGGATTACGAGGAGCGACCTATAAGCCATGATGAGGTTATTCAATTAAAAAGTTGTTAGTCCAACAATGTCAACAAGTGTTTTCAATGGCTATTTTATTTTTCAACTACAAACAACGACAATTAAATGTACGGCCGATACCTAAAAATTTGATATCAACTTTCCCGTTTGAGTTAGGACACTGTGTTTTAGAAACCAACAATATTTGCGTCAGTGTGATATCTTGTGGACGGCGGCAAGTTAATACCTCTTTGAGATATACGCAGGGGTATGAGCGAGTGGTTAATCTACTGTTATAGCAAGGGCCAGACCACATTGCCGGGATCGAGACATTGAGCAACTTTGAATATACCAAGATTAAAGAAGGGGGAAACTTTATTTTGTCAAATTTCCTCAAAACTGAATCAGACCCCGAAATGTGTAAAAACAACGAATATACCCGAAGAACATTCTCCTAAATAACTTATACTACAGGTTTCCCCATTTCCTTTTGTATCGTTTTCTACAACATTGCAAACGTCAATTCAAAAGTCAGAGCGACACACTTGATGTTTTGATAAGCTTCGGTGGATGAAGTAGAGGGGTTGGGGTTGACAAGAATCGATTGGGAGAAGTAGCGTTTCAAAATCAGCATAGGACGGTCGTATGAGTCGTAAAGTAGGGTGTTCAAATTGAAGTATATCGTCTTTGGGGAATAAACCGCCGTTTTTACACATTTCGGTATGGAGATTCAGTTTTGCTTGAGAATATTGAGGAGTAGACATCGTAGACAAAAAATTCCCCTATGAAGAAGTCAAATCCAGAAAAAACCAAGAAACCCACGAAACAAGAGGAAACCGCCAAGATATCACACTGACGCCAATATTGTTAAGCTTCTCAAACTTGCTGATGTCACTGACTTGAACAGGGAAGTTGATACCGTCGAATTTTAGATTATCGACATAAGGTTCATATTTGGATTGTCGTTGAGGATTGCTATCCATAGGAAAGATAGCCGATAATATAGCCCATTGGAAACACTTGTTGTCGTTGTTTTCAACATTTATGACGGCTTTTTTAGATTGAATAGCCTTAGGTAATGGCTTATAGGTCGCTCCTCGTAATCCAACGTATCGAGCCAAATGTAGATCCATATGTTCCACTTTTTTGACAATCCATCCAGACCCGCGTTGAACAAATGTCTCAATGTTCTTTAAAATATCGTCAAACATCATTGAAGTATGTTGATTGACGGTTGAAAAATTGAGTATCCGCTGTAGTTTGCCAGAGAAATTTGCACTTATTGTCGTATCAGGATCCATATCCTTCTCGAACGTAACCTTCATTCCAACGTATGCCTTGAGACCGTTCCATGTGGACAAGCGCTCCTTGATCGCATTCTCCAACTGTCGCCTGCTGTGATTGAGGAATACAGCAGGGTTCACCACATTACGACGTGACGTAATTTGATAGCTCTCCAAAAAACCGCGAAGTGGTTTGAAAAGCAGTGTAAGCACAAAACCGATCATTTCAGAAACGAAAGCCATTGCAAACTGATTGAAAATTTAAATTACACAGCCTTTTATACCCTTTTCATGTATTCTCTGTTGACGCTGATTGGTTGAATTATTGGAATTGTGTCAATATAAGCTTCTAGAACATTCAAAAGTGATGAGTCATCAGTGCTATATTGTATAGTGCATGGTGGGGCTCAATATTATATGTATTACGTATATATGTATATATACTATATAATGCGTGGGAGGAGGGGGAGCATATATTACGTATATAAGTATATGTATTTATTATATAAGGGTCATTAATCATATTTGACAAGTAATTAATCATTTTTGACATGTCACGTGACCCAGGGTAAGTATTTCCCCTGACAGGTCATCAATAATTGATGACGTCATGTGCCAGAACCCGCCTTTTTCCTACTACTCCGAGCACCGAGAAGATTGTTAGTTAGGGAAATCGAAACAGTCGAGCAGAATGTGTTACATGTCATGGCTATTTTACCATTCTATTATTTCACAATGAAAAAGTAAACAAAGACTAGAATGCAGGCATGTCTCAGGTTTTAAATGTCATGGCCATTTGATAATTCTATTATTTCACAGTGAAAAAGTAAACAAAGACTATAATCCAGGCATGGTTGAGGTTTTATATGTCATGGCTATTTTATCATTCTATTATTTCACAATGAAAATATAAACAAAGACTAGAATGGTTAAGGTTTTCAGGCTCCAGCCAAGCTTCTGTTTTTGCTCTTAAACTAAGTATGTGTTTGCTGCATTCTTCCCTAGGCGCAGAGCAAGTCTTGATTGTAATTACGATTGATGTTTTCTTATGAAACATTTTGTTTAATGCCGTAACTTGAGGTATGTCTCTGACCATTTTAAAACTTTTTACCGCTCCGTTTTGCAACTTAACGTATGTTGAGTTAACGCAAGTGGAACTGAATAAGCTAGATTTAATTGCTTAATTTCGTGTTATTTATAGTTGCCCAGATAAAGCAACGTAACAATTGCATTGCAAGTGGATATAAAATGGGGGTTTTGCCCCCTCCTCCTGCTCCCGGGAGGTGACGTCATCAATTGACATGGGTTGCTACGTGTAGCATATGTATATATGTGTACATAATGTATGTATATATGTGACCATATAGTATATATGTATATAGTATGTAGTCTGTAGCACGTATATAATGTATATGTATATAATATATGCACGTATGATATATGTATATGTTTATATAGTATGTGTATATATTCATACGCAATGGTGGGTGACGTTGACAGCTGCATAAAAACGTTTCGGCCGTACCACGGGCCTCATCAGGCGGCTATAGGCTACCGCTACGTTTTGTTTTTCTTTATTGAAAAAATTACATACACAGTAATACAGATGAAGTATAATATATACATACACATACAACATATAAAATATAAATGTTAACATGTACAATATCTTCATTTACACCTGTTTAGCGCCATACTGATGCACCAATTGATACTTTCGTCGCCGTGCATGAACTGGGTGGTCGTAGACGAATGCCGTTATGATTACATTGCCTTCTGTCACCACACATAATATGGAGCCTGGTTTACCTGTCCATCCTCGATAGCCAATGACTTTGTTGAATGTTTTGAAGTGCTCCGCACCATTATCGTGCCGCTTGAAGTGATCATCGCCGTTGTACACCGTTTCGTAGATATTTACCTTGTAATCGTTGATGAGACGTGAATTTTCACTGGCAACGTGACCAGTATGACCATGTACAAGGTGTTTACTGAAGTGGAGAAACATAGTTTGGATGAATGAAAGTGTAAACTGATTTAATAAATTGAAATACACAGGTATATATAAAAATTTCATCCCTGCCAAAGGAATCATCAGATGGCTTTACACCGTATACACGGTATTGGCTACCATTATGTTTGAATTTAAAAAACTCCACGTGTTTGAATTCAGAGTCAAGCACTTCAAATCCAAACACTTTAAACATACAATTATTCAAGTCTAACGATATCGTATTTTTGGGTGCTGATATTACATGTAGCAATGGTTTATATCTTCCATTAACTAATCGATCTTTTACAAAGGAACCCATAAGGAAGCTTGGTTTGCACCTTCCAAGATCCACACATTTATTCCCTGCGTGTCTGCCATTTTTCAAATGAGGGTTTTCGAAGCCAAACAACTCCTGAATTTCGGGAAATAATTTTATTTCTGCCTTATCTAGCAAATATACACTAACCATGTCACAGCATGGGTTGACAGTAAACTCAATGCTGGTACTGAACATGTTTAGGTATGATAATAGATTATCAACTGTATAGTATCCAACCTTAAATTGTTTCCACGACTTGTTTGAAAAATACTCAACGGTGCCTCCCATCATGTTTATATATTTATCGGGAAGCTGTACATCCATTACTCTAACTCTGGTTGCACAAAATGCCGTTGGAAACTCAAAAGCCGGTTCGCTCAAGTCACAAGTTACTACAACTTCCATTATTGATGATAACAGTTTATTGAAGCCTTTTAAGAATAATTATACAGTGTATTACATGACAAATAAAAATCATTTACACATTTACATCCAGTGACTACCACATTCCCACTACTGAAGATCAAAGACACTCCCTTACGTAGGGTGAGCTTCACGCTATTATGCATTTCTGTTTCGTACATCGATGTGTAACTATACCTACGTTGTTCATAAAGGTGTGTTAAAATCAGGGTAAACCCACTTCTTAGTAAACCAGCTACATTTACAACATGTGCTTGAGGTTTTGAGAAGCATTGATAGTCCAAATTTTGCAATTTTTCTTACGCTCTTGAAAATTTCATTTCCTTCAAATTCTGACCTAACACCAACTAATACAAGCTTTCCATTTGAAAAAGTTAATATAGTTCCTCTAGGTTGAAATTTCCAAATACCACCATTAAACCGCAACATATCATAATCAAAGTTATCAATTTCACATGATAAGTACATCAAGTCAACACTACATCCAATGTTCGTTGTTATTGTCATATTAGTTATTTCGCCTCGTCCCTCAATTCCATCCAAAGTCCTCCCAAAATGTTCTGACCCTTCCACTGAGAAACATCTCTGCTTTCCAAGTCTTTGATGCTGATGCCAATGCCCCAATACTGATCCCATTCCGACGCTTCCGCAATTAACGCGCTTTCCGTTCCGATGAGTGCCGCTCGTATATGAGGTAGCTGTTGCATCTTTGCACGTAATCCCTCTTTCATTATTGAAACCGCATTGTCCTTCCATTTCTCCGCGTCGAAGTTTTTGATTTGACGACCCAATTTCTTCTGTTGCGACGGTTTGAATGTTGACATTATTAATTGATATGTTTCCATGTCGTAGAAGTACAGAGCTTTCTCGCTTTGGTACCACTGCTCCACACAATTGTATTTCACGCCGTCGATCGTTATCCGTCCGATATTGAAATTGCTGAACACGCTCCATCCCGATCGAAACAATACGAGAGGTATGCCGTCGGTTGTAATGCAATATTTGGTATGTTCCATCTTATTTAATAATGTTGTTGAGTGTGAAAACTAACGTAACACTGAGAGCAATAAAACACGACCGATTTCAATGAAAGCAAAACTAAGACTGATCAGCTTTTGAAAATACACGTCTTTATATAGTTGTATGCTCGATTTTAATTGGTTGATGCCTTTTTAAGAATAAAGTGATCTCCATTTAGTTTTATGTTCCACAGCTCTGCTTTTTCTCCCCCTCCCAAATGCTGATAGGGGTACACTGCCTAGTAGCGTTTCAAATTTGTCGGAGTCAAGAGGTCGAGGGGGTGAAAAGTTGACATCTGAGACAAAGTACTTGACCAAATCAAAAATATTGGACCCAACAGTTTTATCCGGGTAAATTACTTGGTTGTTATCATTCAACCTTAAATCTTTGATATTGTTTAACATTAATTTAGCTTTATTTCGTAAATTTTTAGGAAACATCAGTGACAAGTCGGGTTTTTCTCTTGTTTCATAAACAGTTACTTCATTTCTAACTGGTTCTTTATCTTGTAAACCACCATTTTTCATGACATCCAACCAACTTACCGGTACCACCGCCATTTTATGTGCCATAATGTTTATTAAAGTAATTAATCAAATGTTTGACGACAGTAGGTTTAAGTAACTTCTTCTTTCTTGAAGCCGAGACTCGTTTGCTTGCAATGCTTTTAAGAACTTTACGTTTGGTTTTCGTGCTTTGCACTATGTTATATGCAATTTCCGCAAATGCGTGAATCAGAGATAAAGGTGCTAATTTAATCACAGCTGTAATTACTTTCGACGATGATCCACCAAGAAACTTTAACGCTGGTAAATTACGTTCAATATTTCGAGACATAATGCGAATTATATTATGAAGAAATCCTTTTTAAGATTTTAATATTTACAAAGTTTCATCCTTTTTAAGAATATACAAACAACTGCTCATCGTCGGGGAATATGCATTGTCGTACCCTCAATACATTTTCAGTTGCTGGTTTCAAATCAAGAAACAAATATCCAAACGGTTCTTTCGTTGCTTGCTCAAATGCGTTTGAGAGAAAGTGAGGCTTTGAAGGCCACATTTGCCTACCTAACGTATGAATCATTGACTGATCTCTAAAGTTGGGAAACAAAACCATATACTGAGCATTTCGTGTAATTGTTCGCATATATTTACCTTCATGATATAAATTTTGGGTTACAAATATTGTACTCAGTTTGTTGTGTCGCATTTTAGAGAATGCTGCCGCCAACTTTTTGTCATTTGCAGCCTCAATCATTAAGTCATCGAGCATACAAATTGTATGTCCATTACCAGTAGGAAACTCTGTGGGTATCCCTTCGTAAAGCTCCAAATTTGGTATTTTTTTCAGCATTTTACCATAAATATCTTGAAATATACTGTAACAGTACAAAATTTTATCTATTTTACCATCGAAAATATTGTGTTTGAGTAATCGATATATCCATAGAGTCTTTCCGCTACCTGTTTGACCACTTATAACGCACGTGAACGGTAATTCGAGAGGTAATAGTACGTTATCAGTATCACAACTTTGAAAGTCAACTTGACAAATTGATGACATAGTTTTCGGTTGAGCTCTACAACTTTTCTTGTGTCTATGCAAATGCTGACGAGTAGTATAAGTGCGATTACAGTCGAGACATACATGATCCATGACTACATAACTTACTAGTTAATCCTTTTTAAGAACTTTGTACCCCTATTATGTAC
>JASANE010015901.1:0-12362 GCA_030248225.1 Trileptium ribeirensis
TTCATCTACTAATGACCGTTGGTGTAGAGTAATTCTAGCTAGGATTCTAATGTATTTGTGTTTTTAATTAAATTGGTATTACTTTGACTTTTTACTACTTGTCGATAAAGAAGCATTGTCAAATTTCAGATTCTGTTTTACGAAATAAAAAAATCATATTCTTGCTGCACTCCTCCCTGATCAAGGTAAGTCATGTGGACTTACCAGAACCACCAGAGATCAAATAATATTCCTTCACGGCGAAGTCACTCGTTCGGTTATTTTGATCACGCATCAAGTCCGCACGGCAAGAAAATTATATTTGGAAACCAGGAAAATAGTCCTCCGCAGCATGGCAATATGAACGTGGATGCAGCAACGGGTTTCAGCAATGAATTTAGTCGACACTCTAGAACTACGCTGGGACGAGACGAAGTTTTTGATAAGGTAAATTTGGCTAAACTTATGACATACAATTTAAAGAAGGTCTGTGCTATAATCCAGTGCTAAAGTTTTATGATTTGCGTTTAGTAAGCTTGTGTTGATGATTACGTATATCTGAATCAAATGTGGAATTTTGAACAGACGTTGTTCCCATTTCGTGGGAATGGGTGTTAGCGAGCAATATAGGTTATTGCTTTGGTTTGGTAAGATCTGTGTCGGTGTACAGATTGTAGCTACTAGCAAGCATTCCATGTTTTGTCCCCAATGGCATGAAAAATTCACATAAAATGCTATAATCGGATTAAAATATCGATTGGGACTTGTATAATGACATATTAAATGATATTTAAGTATTATTTCAAATATTCTTAATGATACTTAAGTTGGCAAATAGCACAATCTGTTCTAAATTATCTAAGCGTACAAACTATGATAATATTTTTATTAAACAATAACTAATTGCACTGTATGCATTTAGTATCGATACTGTATCACATAAAAATAATATATTTCTTGGAATTCAAAGGTGATTATGTAAACAAAAGGTATTGGTCCCTGAACTTTTTCTAAGTATCCTTTGATACAAATATTACAGCAGAGTTGTACCGTCTACCAATTACACTTCATAATGTAGGTAATAAATATGAGGGTTCGGGTGGTAACAACGAGAATGACCGTAATGTACCACGGTCAATAACATAAAAAAGCTTAAGACCTTCAGTTCATATTTCAGTACTTCCACCATCAACGACTTTTGGTAATATTAAATTCAAACTACTATTAGTTGAACACAGAAAAACTAAAATTATTTAGTCTCTTAAAATGTAATTATATTTGTTTAACGACGAATGCTCAATTGATTCGGAGCCAATGCCTGAACGTTTGATTTTAGACCGTGTTCCCATTACATCCGGTCCGAGCCCATCCGACAAAACCAAATTTTATATTTTAGACTGTGTTCACATTCCATCCGGTCCGTGCCCATCCGACAGACCCAAATTTTATATTTTAGCCCGTGTTCACATTCCATCCGGTCCGAGCGCATCCGACACAACCAAATTTTATAGTTATCGTACGTGTTCACATTCCATCCGGTCCGGGCCCATCCGGCACAACCAAATTTTATAGTTATCTTACGTGTTCACATTCCATCCGGTCCCAGGCCATTCGACACAACCAAATTTTATAGTTATCGCATACTTTTTTATGGATATACGTGTTTCCGTTGTCTCGCTACATTTTCGATTTGGTCGGAAAAAATTGTGCATGTTATTTCGGATCGGATGGGATCGGACGTAATGTGGATATTTTAGTAACGTCCAACAAATATTTTTGTTACAGCACTATTAGGGATAAGGCTATATATTTAAATCATATGTTTAAAAGTTTCATGTCAGGATAACATATAAGCGATTAATGTGCGACCAAACTTAAAATGACACCGCCTACCATCCTATTTTTACAATTGCCTTATTTTTTGTAACAGAACGCTTCTTTGTGAAGAACAGCAGTAAGGTGGTATGAAATGGGTTTTTTTGGTTCACAAATTCGTTAGCGAAGTCCACAAATTGTTGAAAACATAATTTTGTGAGTGTTTAATTCGTGCGTTTCGTTCGCGATCAATGTTACAGTGAGGCATCGCTCGACACATGGGATGCAATAACTCATTTAAACTATTTTAAAACTATTTTAAACATGTTGTTCAACATTTGAAATCAAAAATTTAAATTTTGTTCGTGAACGCAAACGTATTAAAAATATAATTTGTTTGCGAACACAAACGTATGTTCTTAAGCAAATGTTCGCAAACACAATCGTAGTTGTTAAATAAATTTATTTTTGTATAGATTATTTTGTCATTGAGAAATGCGAAAGAGACGTCACGCATGTATGATTAAAATCACCAAACATCAAATGTTTGCGAACATTTGCTTTTTAAATTAAAGTTGATTTGAAGATAATGAATTATTAATTGCGCCCGCGCTGTGTTTGAATCTATAATTTGTTAGCGAACATTTTACGGGTGAAATTGTTAGCGAACAAGTTCTTTTCTGTATCGTATTCGACTATGATTCCAGGTTACTAATTTAATGATTGTACAAATTTGTTGAAAATTTAAAATTCGCGAACGCTTGAACATTTACAGAAACTCACAGAAACATAACTCGTTTTGTGAACAAAAATTTGTTCAATATCATTTGAGATGGCAATATCCGCGAATGCTAAAAACTAAAAATTTTAACCACGTTCGTGTTGTCGAACCAAACGAATCCTGAAATAGTCAATGTTCTAATTAGCAGTGAACCGTTTTCTACTCACAAGAAATCTTCAAAATTCTGTTCCGAGACAATTAGTGACTTCTGGCAGTTGGATTCTACTTTGTCCAATTTTGGTTAATGAAAGACCGCGCCAAATCCCCTGTTTGTTCCGTAACAATGGTTTTCGATTCCACATCGGCTTTGACAAAATAGGATGGCCGACAGGGTCATGTTAAGTTCAGTCGCGCATAATAATTTGTGTATAGCATATAATAATGTTTTTTATTTTGCACAGGTAGTAATTATCCGTAAATAGTACTAGTTCAGGTCATGCGTAGCTAAAATTATAAACATATTCTTTCTTTGATTTCTCTAATTTCGCCTTTAAATCGTGGGACACAAATCACTTTTTTATGAAAATTGAGGTGTGAAACTTTTTAGGGTTGTATAAATATCTCTAAGTGTACGCTACCCCTTATAACGTTCATGTGTCTACCTGTCAATTTACATGCGGCAGATTCTTTGGTATGGTGCCCTGGCTATACGTTTTATGCCTTATAAGTACATTTGATACGCGCTTTACTTAATCAAAAGATCAATAGATTTAATTAAGCAAAATAAACCGAGCTTACTTTATAGGTACCATCGCTCAGCGGTTTAAATGACAGTACCAGAAGGTTATTTGTACCGTCACCGATAAGGTATACACGATCTCATTATGGCGGTGAAATAGACAAAGGAAAATCTTCCAGTGACGAAGATAGCATGGATTGGCGTTCAGCGTTGAGACGAATTATTGTGGAATGGTTTGGAACATTTTGCTATGTT
Source organism: Trileptium ribeirensis (assembly GCA_030248225.1). Classification (NCBI taxonomy): domain Eukaryota; kingdom Metazoa; phylum Nematoda; class Enoplea; order Enoplida; family Thoracostomopsidae; genus Trileptium; species Trileptium ribeirensis. Next base: position 3,510 of record JASANE010015901.1, read on the forward strand.
TACATTGGTAATGAACTGTTTGTACTAATCTAACATTTAAGCTTCTTCGGGGTACGATGCTAAATATTATGTTTTAGGTATTCATCTCCTTAGTAACTCATCGGCTAACAGCATTTTGTTACTCAAAGGCTTAGACTTTTTAGTGTTTTGAGGTTTGTTGATTTATGCGATCAAAATATCAAAATATGGTGATAATGGCAGCCGAAGAGTTGCCAGTGTAGAAGGCTTTGGTGATTCTTAGTGGCAAAAACTGAATATTTTATAAATAAATTCTCCAATGGTATTTCGTTAGTCCAATCAAAGTAAAATTTCGCATGAATCCACTTTAGATGCCTGCAACATGACCGTTCATTTGTCAAAATCTCGAACTAAATCATACAAAAATATGTGTTTGCAATTTTACCATAAGTGATCGCAACCTGGTGAAGGCACACACAACTTTTGAAGAATAGTTACGAAAGGGTGTTGTCATCATCCGACAGTGTCAAAGACACCACGTCTTCTTTGTAGCTTTATTGACGGACGGTATGCGGCGTGGTATTTTGTCAATATGCACATTTTCTAGATACAAATATCTGAATTTTCGAAAAACTAACGATACCTCTGAATAATACACAGCATTAGTATACAGAGGTGTGAATTACAGTTAATTCGCAAAAAATGGTAGCTAAGGGTGCGTGCGACACCGTAACAAACAATATAGTTGCTAAGGGAGTGTCGTATACCCTCAGAACTTGATATATATGGGTTTTACTCAGACTGTCTATACGGCAGTATCGTGACTACATTGCCAAATGTTCCAAATTGTGGGGATATTATATCGCGAACGCCGCATAACCTTTTCATTCTGGAATAAATTTGCATTTCGTACAATTTTGAACAAACTTAGCGGACAAACGACAAATGTAACCTGGATTGTTTTGCCCCGAGCCTCGTAGAGTGATAAACGCTACTCAGGAGATTTTTCTGGATTCGTTAGCGAACTTTGCAAGTCGAGCGAATAACACGTGATTGACACCGCACGGGCTGTAACCAACTCAGCGCGCTATATATGCTGCGACAAATGTATCGCTTTGCCCGTGACAGGTTGGAGATTAAGAGCAGGTTTTTCAAAACAAATCCAGTTAACGCTTATAAAGTCAATTAACACAATATCAAGTAGAACCGCAGTCTTGGTGATATAAACCAGGGTACCATCAAATCCAAAACCAACAAGTACATCGTCATAACCGTTGTCAAAGCTGATTTAAACTGCAAACAAAGGGATGTGACCACTTGTGCATGATAACGCTATAGATTAACAAATACCATACTATTTTGTCGTATATTTTTAACTGTAGATCATGCAACAATCTAACTTAATTTCTAAGATTTCATTTATGTGCCCATAGATTTTGATATGTTTGTTAGATTTTTACAAATATAGAATGTTTGCAAACCTCGTTCTTAAAATTCTTAGTTCACCGGCAAGATTTTTAAAATTACATTACAATGATTCAATACGGTGTGTTTTAAAACGTGGGCTATCAAAAAGCTTCTTTTTTTAAAGATCCCCTATGTGGAATATTTGACTTAAGACTTTACCTGAATATATTTAACCGCATTGCTGTTCCAAAGCGATTAAATTCATTGGTTGGTTGGATTAATCCGTCTGATTCTTTAATAATAAAACCCTGTTGGAGCTGTCCGGTACTAATCACTAATTACTAATCAAAAAATTTGCGCTGTATACAAGCTAAACTACGCAGATGTTGTTTGCTGTTTTGCAGTCTGCATGAGTATGAATACCCGTAACTTGCAACCACTGTTTACGTCATTGGCAAGTGGACTTACAATCACGTGCGTTGCAGCAATATTCGGACATATCAGGTAAATTACAGTAGACATATATAATTTGTTAAAATGAAACGTTACTTCATACGTCCCACAGGTCCGTCGACTTAGGGCGGGTGAAGTAGATGGCTCGTAGGAGGGTAGGCAGGGAATAACCAAATGTTTATCTGGCTCCCCTACTTTTTTTACAATTTTCCCATTTTTACGCAGTTTTGCCTTAAAATTATTCTAAATTTTGCTAAAATATCTAAAATTAAGCATATTATTCGTAACGTGCAGTAGATCAAAGCAGCGGTATTTCTCGATCTGTTTAGATTAATTAATGTTCACAAACTTTTGCTGGCTGTTCTGTCTTATATACGCTTCAAATAATTATCGTCAGGGCCTGATTAATGATTTACTCTGCAATAGCAGTACACAAGAACAAGAACAAGTACAAAGAAAATTGATTTTTAATTGAGAAGCGGACGAAAATGTATAAGTCACAGCAAGTTTTGTTAGTTAGTTATTCCACAGAATACACATCACGTGAGTTTGCCACGAAAATATGAGCCTGGGCTGTTTATACTGAAAAAGTGACGAACAATTAGACTCCCATAAATACAAACTAGAGTGTTATGCTATAATTCTTGAAACTGAGACGGTACGCTTAGGAACTAATGTTGAGAAGTTCTAATTGTTCCATGATCCGAAACTGAGAATTTAATCTCAACATATTATTGAACGGTAATTTGGCTAAAACGGTTAACATTTGGTTAAATATCAGTAACATTTACTTGAAGTATCAACTTAGTAAATATTAGGTGAATACAATTTGGTTTACTACTATAAAACTTTGTGTAAATAATTTAAATCCAGCAAACAGCAGTTAAAATTATTAACGTAAATGTAAAAAATTCAAACAGAATACTTAAAGTATTATCAGAAATTTGTATCAAAAGGAATTTAATTGAACAACAGTCAGGCTATTTTGTTGGATAAAAATATTAACTAATATCAATTCCTCTTCCTTGCTACCTTATTATTATGCCCAAATTGAGGCTTAGAACAATGCGTGAAACTAAAATTCGTTGGTTTTGTTCGTAATCTGAAATTAAAAATTCCTTGAAAAAGATTTATTGAAAAATGGGCCACTAGTAATTAATTGTATTGAACATCAGAAAATACTTCTGAAATCCTTGAAAATAAAGTTAATTATATAATGACATAGAGATAACAGTATCTCACATAGATAAGTAATAGCCTGTATTTTTTTAATTACAGTACTCGGCATAAATGAATGTCACCTTTCGAACAAACGAACATTGATCATAAATCGAACAAATTAATTTATTCTCGAACACTTTTGTAATAAACTTCGAACGGCTCCCAAACAAATTCCAAAATTTCGAACTCATGTGTAACAAAATTTGAGCTTTATGGAACATCGAACGAAATTCGAGCTAACATTGGACGAACAACACTCGTTTCTGGCGAGTACTATGCCTTCGATTTGGCTGGTTAAGTGAGTAAAACTATAACTCAGAAATGAAAACCGAATATATGTAACACTGAATGCGCGCTAGCTGTTCATACCCAATATTATATAAAATGCAACTATTTAAACAGCCAAGTTTTCGTTTTGTATTCCTGTCGCTCGGGTCTTGTTACAAAATATTGTTCCATATTGCAATTATTTTCAGTGGAGCACATATCAATCCAGCAATTACTGCCGGTGTTGCCTTAAACGGTGCTATCAAACTACCACTTGCAATTTTATACATTGTTTCGCAATTGACTGGAGGATTTATTGGAGCAGTATTTGTTCGCGTACGTCTAATTATATATTATACCTAGGCTTGTATTACCAATTATAGCAATTTAAGCGGATATCGTAAATATTCGGCGTTGTTTGTCTTAGTACTCTTACAAACAACTCAACAGCCCATTTCCGTGAAAGCCAGCTGGCCGAAACCAAAATCAAGGTTTACAACGCTATGCTGTTCTAGATATATCAAGCCGAAGTCTCAGCGTTAGCTTTCGAGAAAATTCTCGGGCGAATGTTATATTAAACCATAAGCCTCAGCGTTATCCTATGATTAAATTCTTATGTAAAACTTAGATTTAGCCCTAAAGCCTCATCGATAGCCTGAGATAAAGTCCTCATGTAAGCCTTTGATTAAACTTATGGCTAATCCGGGAGGCTTCCGCCTTCCTAATACTATCATGTGCGGTTTTAACGATAAAACGTAACTATCGTGAGCTTACCCTAGAATACAACAGAAAACTTAACGTTGGTAAAGGGCTTTATTTAAGTAATAGGTGAAGCCATGGCAGGAATTTTTCATGAATGGGTATCGGCTATAATTTAACATAGAATTAAATGTTTCCTATGTAAGTAACATATTCGGCTATAATAGCTTTCGTCAATCCATATTAATTCTGCGTTTAGCAATATCGAAGAATTCACTGCGATAATGAAAGGATACAGTCGGTACTTTGTGTTTAACTGAAATATTTCCAATTAGTTGCCTATTGTTTCTTAAAACCAAACCATTTTATTAATATTGATTAATTTATTTATATCGATATTATTAATTTTACCGAGATAAAGTAAAATTAAAATTATTTTTATACACAAATTTATTGAAAAAAACTACAAAATATAATAACCGTTTATGTCAAAGTAATACCGTTGTAACTACTACTATTGAAGATATCATTGCCAGTTTCAACTTACGTTCGCATTCATGGCGGAACAACAAATATCGATTTGTCTCAAGCCAATCCGATTGAGGTTAGTTAACAATTTTTTGGATTTTTCTCTGTTAACTAACACCAACTTTTTCATGACGGAACAACAAATATCGATTTGTGTCAAGCCAATCCGATTGAGGTTAGTTAACAATTTTTAGATTTTTTCCTGTTAACTAACACCAGCTTTTTCAAGGCGGAAGAATAAATATCGATTTGTCTCAAGCCAATCCGATTGAGGTTAGTTAACAATTTTTAGATTTTTTCCTGTTAACTAACACCAGCTTTTTTCAAAGGGGGACAAGAAAATATCGATTGTCTCAAAGTCAATCGATTAAGCGTTAGTTAACAATTTTTAGATTTTTTCCTGTTAACTAACACCAGCTTTTTCAAGGCGGAACAACAAATATCGATTTGAACAATTGTTTAGATTTTTTTCAGTTAACGAACATCATCTTTCTTCTGTCTGTGGTATTGTAACACAGTTGTAGCTGGGAGCGTAAAACTCTAGAATTTTTGATGGGTTTTGGTCGAGATTGATTTAGACTACATGAACTCCATAAGGGTTAACCCGCGGGAGTGTCGCATCCATTCTCCTCAGGAACCACATCTACCCGCTCTTCTGTAACCCCTTCTGCCGAAAGCGCGTGGAAAATTATGGAACGTTTGGCAAAAATCTGAGAAACATTTGATAGAAATTAGCACAAATTGGCAAAAAGTGGCTAAAATTAGTATAGTACACAGCTACGGCCAACATTTTAGCAAAATTATGCGAAAGGATTTGCTAGGGGGAACATACTTAAAGACGAACCCTCCAACCAACCCCTCCCCAGTTTTAGGCCATGTTTGTAGCGGGTTGTCTATCCTAACAAATCTTATTAAAAGTATGACCACTGTCCCGATAGTAAGAAAAAGAAGGAATGCACAAAAATCAAAAATGTTCAGTTTTTGTACACTCAAACATCGCTGAAGCATCAGCATAATCACGCCGATGCCCAAATAAATGATGTAAAAAAAACATAGCAAATAGCATTAACAAACGGTTTATGAAAAGGCTTATCAAAATCATTGACTCTGATCATAATTTTTCGTCAAAAAATACTTGGCAAATGTATAACATACAAAGATGTGTTTGTAGATATACAAAATATTCATGAATATTACCTATGAATGAAACTTAAATTTTGAGCAATTTACGACAATTATAAACCCGATACTGTACACTCTTCGTGACGTATTCGTCTTGTTTTTTGTTTCTGTCAAACTCTTGTCATTATTTGTCGCCCGAAAGACTGTATATTTTCTGTACTATCTTATTTTTCATGAAAATATTCACGAATATTACCGATGAAATGAAAACTTAAATTTTGAGAAATTTACGACAAATTATAAACCCGATACTGTACACTCTTCGTGATGTATTTGTCCTTGTTTTTTGTTTCTGTTAAATAAATCTCTTGTCACTTATTTGTCGCCCGAAAGACTGTATATTTTCTGTACAATCTATTCTACTGAAAATATTCATGAATATTACCTATGGATGAAAATGAAACATAAATTTTGAGCAATTTACTACAATTAGAAACCCGATACTGTACACTCTTCGTGGACGTATTCGTTTTTGCGTTTTTTGTTTCTGTCAAAGTCTTGTCAGTATTTGTCGTCCGAAAGACTGTATATTTTCTGTACAATTGATTCATGGAAATATTCATGAATATTACCTATGAATGAAACTTAAATTTTGAGCAATTTACGACAATTATAAACCCGATGCTATACACTCTTCGTGACGTATTAGTCTTGTTTTTTGTTTCTGCCAAATCTCTTGTCATTATTTGTCGCAATTGCGAGAAAAACGGAATATTTTCTGTACAATTGATTCATGAAAATATTCATGAATATTACCTATGAATGACACTTAAATTTTGAGCAATTTACGACAATTATAAACCCGATACTGCACGCTCTTCGTGACGTATTCGTCTTGTTTTTTGTTTCTGTCAAACTCTTGTCATTATTTGTCGCCAGAAAGACTGTATATTTTCTGTACAATTGATTCATGAAAATATTCATGAATATTACCTATGAATGAAACTTAAATTTTGAGCAATTTACGACAATTATAAACCCGATACTGTACACTCTTCGTGACGTATTCGTCTTGATTTTTGTTTCTGCCAAACTCTTGTCATTATTTGTCGCACGAAAGACTGTATATTTTCTGTACAATTGATTCATGAAAATATTCATGAATATTACCTATGAATGAAACTTAAATTTTGAGCAATTTACGACAATTATAAACCCGATACTGTACGCTCTTCGTGACGTATTCGTCTTGGTTTTTGTTTCTGTCAAACTCTTGTCAGTATTTGTCGCACGAAAGACTGTATATTTTCTGTACGATTGATTCATGAAAATATTCATGAATATTACCTATGAATGAAACTTAAATTTTGAGCAATTTACGACAATTATATACCCGATATGTACGCTTCTTTGTGACCTATTCGTTCTTGTTTTTTGTTTTCTGTCAAACTCTTGATTATTTGTCGCCGGAAAGACTCTTATATTTTCTTTGTATTTCATGAAAATATTCATGAATATTACCTATGAATGGAACTCAAATTTTGAGCAATTAAGAGATTATAAGAAAACCCGATACCGACATCTTCGGACGATTTGGTTTTGTTCGCAAACCTGCAGATGCGCACGAAAATATTTTTTGGATTTTCAAACATCAAATACCAGAAGAAACGGAGGAATTCACGACAATTATAAACACGATACTGTACACTCTTCGTGACGTATTCGTCTTGGTTTTTGTTTCTGTCAAACTCTTGTCATTATTTGTCGCCCGAAAGACTGTATATTTTCTATACAATTGGTTCATGAAAATATTCATGAATATTACCTATGAATGAAACTCAAATTTTGAGCAATTCACGACAATTATAAACCCGATACTGTACACTCTTCGTGACGTATTCGTCTTGGTTTTTGTTTCTGTCAAACTCTTGTCATTATTTGTCGCCCGAAAGACTGTATATTTTCTGTACAATTGGTTCATGAAAATATTCATGAATATTACCTATGAATGAAACTCAAATTTTGAGCAATTCACGACAATTATAAACACGATACTGTACACTCTTCGTGACGTGTTCGTCTTGGTTTTTGTTTCTGTCAAACTCTTGTCATTATTTGTCGCCCGAAAAACTGTATATTTTCTGTACAATTGGTTCATGAAAATATTCATGAATATTACCTATGAATGAAACTCAAATTTTGAGCAATTCACGACAATTATAAACCCGATACTGTACGCTCTTCGTGACGTATTCGTCTTGGTTTTTGTTTCTGTCAAACTCTTGTCATTATTTGTCGCCCGAAAGACTGTATATTTTCTGTACAATTGGTTCATGAAAATATTCATGAATATTACCTATGAATGAAACTCAAATTTTGAGCAATTCACGACAATTATATACCCGATACTGTACACTCTTTGTGACGTATTCGTCTTGGTTTTTGTTTCTGTCAAACTCTTGTCAGTATTTGTCGCCCGAAAGACTGTATATTTTCTGTACAATTGATTCATGAAAATATTCATGAATATTACCTATGAATGAAACTTAAATTTTGAGCAATTTACGACAATTATAAACCCGATACTGTACACTCTTCGTGACGTATTCGTCTTGGTTTTTGTTTCTGTCAAACTCTTGTCATTATTTGTCGCACGAAAGACTGTATATTTTCTGTACAATTGATTCATGAAAATATTCATGAATATTACCTATGAATGAAACTTAAATTTTGAGCAATTTACGACAATTATAAACCCGATACTGTACGCTCTTCGTGACGTATTCGTCTTGTTTTTTGTTTCTGTCAAACTCTTGTCATTATTTGTCGCCCGAAAGACTGTATATTTTCTGTACAATTGATTCATGAAAATATTCATGAATATTACCTATGAATGAAACTCAAATTTTGAGCAATTCACGACAATTATAAACCCGATACTGTACACTCTTCTTGGTTTTTGTTTCTGTCAAACTCTTGTCATAATTTGTCGCCCGGAAAGACTGTATATTTTCTGTACAATTGATTCATGAAAATATTCATGAATATTACCTATGAATGAAACTCAAATTTTGAGCAATTTACGACAATTATAAACCCAATAATGTACACTCTTCGTGACGTATTTGTCTTGATTTTTTGTTTCTGTCAAACTTGTTGTGAATTGTCTGAAAATTTAAGTAGCATATGATAACTGAA
>JASANE010015902.1:0-33798 GCA_030248225.1 Trileptium ribeirensis
TCGTAAAATCAATATCCATAGTATCCTCAATAGAATCCATTATTATTAATCTGAAATATAATGTATAAAATATTACAAGCATGTATTAAAACTCTTTATTCAAACAAGTGATATAACCATTATGCTAAGAACCCCTTATTATACCACCGGTGAAAAAGAAGTAAATGCTCAGTGATTTAGGTGTAGTCAATCACAGTCATACTAAGAAAACAATAAAGGAAAATTTAGTGAGCAACTTGTGTTTACAAAAAGACATTTAGTCTCAGCAGGATGGTACAGACCTGTATATGTATATATATATATATATATATATATATATATATATATATATATATATATATATATATATATATATATATATATATACTTATATCTAATGAGTACCTATGAGATGTATATGAAATAGAACTGTATACTGCGGAAATTTTGGCAAAGGTTACCTTTACAGTGGTCGATACCATCACATAGGGTGGTGTGAAAATCGAGCCAACTCCGAAGGAACGAAGACTACGAAAGAAAAATACAAACTGATTGTAAGAAATCGAGCGAACTCAGAAAAACAACCAAACTCTATGAAAGAAAACACAAACTGATGGTAAAATTGAAGAAACACGACTTTATATACTTTTTCAGCAAGGATATATATCCTTACACGTATGCAAAACCTAGCGGTGGTAGGGATATATGATTACCCCTCAATACACACATTATATAATATGTGAAGTATATAATATATATATATGTATTAAGGCTTTTCTCACCCGTAAGGATATGTATCCTTATAAGGATACATACAGACCTACCCTCCGTAAGGATATATATCCTTACGTATATATAATACATATGTAAGGATATATATCCTTACCCCTCAATAAGGATATATCCTTATAAGCTTATATAACACGTATGCGAAACCTCGCGGTGGTAGGGGTATACTTTACCACTCAATAAGGATATATATCCTTACAATATATATATTATATATTAATACAGACTTTCCTTCCCCTCAGTAAGGATATATATCCTTACCCCTCAATAAGGATATATAATCTTATAAGCTTATACAAAGGATATATATCCTTATAAGCTTATATCCTAACACGTATGCAAAACCTTGCGGTGTTCGGCAAAAATATATCCTTACCCCTCCATAAGGACATATCCTTACGCGTATATAATACATATAGTATATATATAAGGATATATATCCTTACCCTTCAATAAGGATATATCCTTACACACATATAATACATATATATATTACATACAGACCTCCCCCTCCGTAAGGATATATATCCTTATAAGGATATATATCCTTATAAGGATATATATCCTTATTGAGGGGGAGGGGGGGCAGAACCCCCATTTTACATCTACTAACATGTCCTTTTTGAGATCGTTGTCTTCAAACCACAGCCACGTCAAATCAAGGAAAACATAGTTCGTGACGGTGTCGTTAAGCTCCTGGAGAAAACCGTTCAGCTTATAGGCCGCTTGTCCTTCGCGCTTGAACTGCTTGAATCTAGTGGTAAGCTCTATAGGCAAAGAGTTACATGATAGGTAGTGAACTAAGATTCACCGTGGACCAACGGGAGCTAAAATGGCAAGATTAACGCATATAATTTTAGTCATTTGTCGAAGTATCAATGCAAAACGAAAGAAAGCGTCGTGCACGTGATTCCTGTGGCAATGTTTAGGGATGACATCAGCAACTAGAATATTTGTTTCAGAGATTTGGCATAAAAATAATTTTGCGAAAGCGAAATTATTTGGCTAAAACAGAGAATTATTTCCATATGGAAATGGAATTTCCATGGAAATGAAAAACAGTTTCCATCCCAATCCCATTTACATTTCCATTTCCATGGAAGTTTCCATTTCCATGCCATCTCTGTATTACATTCATAAATTTATATTTATATTGAATATAGCAAAATCATACGTTTGAACCATATGTTCTCATTGGGGCAGGACGGCTACCCTCTTTAAGGTTTCGACCTCCCCCTCGTCCTCCGAGGCCTGGGCTAGCACCTGACAGGTTTGTGCATATTAATATGACTATAATACATTTGAATTTATATTACATTTATAAATTTATATTTATATTGAATATAACACAATAATAGGTACATTTAAACCATATATTCTCTACCCCCTCTGAGGCTCCGATCTCCCTCCCACTCTGAGGCCTGGGCTACCCCCTGACAGGTGATCCAAGCCCCCCTGATAGCGCCGCAGGCGTTGAACACATACGTGTCGAATACACCACCCTGCCCCCCTCCGACGACCTTCCCCTGCTCACTCGCTACCCCATTTAGGAGGCCGATGGCCTTCCCCGGTGACACGGCTACCCCTTTGTACTTCGGACATTGACAATGTATAATTTAAGCAATAATATATATATATATTTGAAAATGTTAACGCTTTAAATGCCTCAATTAATTTGCGTTGCGTGCTACGTAAGCAAAACTCTAACCGACGGCAATGATCGAACCCGAATTCGTTAACTATAAGCAATGAAATCGAACCGCTAAGCTATCTAGGAACTGTTACCTGGTTCATTATGGTAAGCGAGCGAATAACAATGCATTTGCGAACATGCGTCATGCTATAACGCCAGTCAGTTAACTGTTAACACAAGGTGTCGCAAAGCACTGGTGCTGATATATGCTTAAGAAAATGCAAAAGCAGTGATCATTTCTACATAGATCTAGCGATATCTGGGTCCTGGCCTGATATATGCTTAAGAAAATACAAATGCAGTGATCATTTTTACATAGATCTAGCGATGTCTGGGTCCTGGCCTGATATATGCTTAAGAAAATGCAAATGCAGTGATCATTTTACATAGATCTAGCGCTGTCTGGGTCCTGGCCTGATATATGCCTAAGAAAATGCAAATGCAGTGATCATTTTACATAGATCTAGCGCTGTCTGGGTCCTGGCCTGATATATGCTTAAGAAAATACAAATGCAGTGATCATTTTTACATAGATCTAGCGCTGTCTGGGTCCTGGCCTGATATATATATGCTTAAGAAAATGCAAATGCAGTGATCATTTTACATAGATCTAGCGCTGTCTGGGTCCTGGCCTGATATATGCTTAAGAAAATACAAATGCAGTGATCATTTTTACATAGATCTAGCGCTGTCTGGGTCCTGGCCTGATATATGCTTAAGAAAATACAAATGCAGTGATCATTTTTACATAGATCTAGCGCTGTCTGGGTCCTGGCCTGATATATATATGCTTAAGAAAATGCAAATGCAGTGATCATTTTACATAGATCTAGCGCTGTCTGGGTCCTGGCCTGATATATGCTTAAGAAAATACAAATGCAGTGATCATTTTTACATAGATCTAGCGCTGTCTGGGTCCTGGCCTGATATATGCTTAAGAAAATGCAAATCCAGTGATCATTTTTCCGCAATATAAAAGCCGGATAAAATACCTGATGATGAACAATAATTTTAACGAACTGCAACGTATGTATATCCAGTGGAGTGTGCTTACGCGCGGTTAGCGAAAATGCTTTTTTGACTGTAAAATGCTCGTTTCGCCACGGTGAAATTGTCTCAACAAAAATAAGATAGATATAGTTAATCATAATTTATATTGGAAAATGTCTTTAAAAAGAGAATTTTTGGATTCATTACAAGCGATTTGATAAGCGCACTCGTTTTGTAACTACAATTTCATCGTTTCTTACACAGTGTAAAAGGTGATTTCTACGACATTTAGGACTTTTTTGGGAACCTCTAAGCTCACTTCCAGGATGTCACAGCATTTGCCACAATATTGCAGACAAAAATATGCCGCCAACACGGAAAAAACTGAAAAATCTAAGATTTGTTTTGCAAAAACATATTATAACGTTGTAAATTTGGACACAGAAACGTTTTCAGTGCCAAGTATAACAGTACAATATTAGGATTATTGCTCTAAACAATAGGGTATTTTAATTAATTTTAATTAATATCCCAGCCCAAAAATCGCCAACTTTAAAGAATTTAAAACCATTCGACTCTGCTCCTCGGGTTCACAAATAATACCATTAGAACCATATTTATGACAAAATTTTCGTATAAGTGTCCCCCTCTATGCCAAGGTTTTCGACACGCGTACTGTTTGTTGACGATAGAACGCCTTTCGTATTCAAGAGGTAATCACGCGGCGCTGCGATATAAATGCGGTTGATAGTCATTTGAGTCTCCGGGAAATTACTTATCATGCGTTGACTTTCAGCGCGAGTAGTGCACAGAATTTTGTCCTAAGAACAGTATTGCAACAAACGGATGTATAACCGTTTTACCTGTGTTATTAATAAATTATAGATGGTAAAGTAAAACAGTTTAATTAAAATTTTAAAAAAGATATTTTTACTATTATAAATACCGGCAAATTACTTATCTCCCTATGAGTTGCGACATATTGCAACAAACGGATGTATAACCGTTTTACCTCTGTTATTAATAAATTATAGATGGTCAAGTAAAACAGTTTAATTAAAATTTTAAAAAAGATATTTTTACTATTATAAACACCGACAAATTACTTATCTCTCGATGAGTTGCGACACGGGTAGTGATATTGACCGAAGCTTTAATGCTACGCGAACATTGAAAAAAAATTGAGTTAATTTAATATTAAAGTTTAGGTACGTCTTTTATATGGATGAATCAGGACGATGGCTGTTAGCTACTGGTCGAATAAAAGCTGCTAAGGAATTGCTAAGAAAAATTGCTCGAATCAACAACTCACCACTGCCCGAAAGTGTGCTAGATTCTTTGGCGGAGGAGACTGGAAGTATACAATTTCTGTTTGCTTACATGCTGTATATATACTCAAATAACAAGTATTGTTCAGATTTGAAGTCTAAATTAATCGAAAGTCATTTTTATACAAACAGCTATATATATACACACTATGACCTGTTTAATACTTATAAGCGTGTGAAATCGGCACAAACGTCGCAAAAATACTTTTTATGACTTCGTTTTTTGCGCATTTCAGGAAATCGAAGAAATCCCTTTCACCTTCAAAGAAATCTCTTTCACCTTCAAAAGTCATCTCAAAAGCATTAATGGCGCGATAAAACACTACTTCCAAATGCATTAATCTGCAGCAGTCAATGATACTCCTGTACTTTGGATTTCTTTATGATTTTGCTACGGTAGTTTAAGCATACGCATATGAATTATGCATCATTTACGATAAGATGCGTGCGCCAGGGCCAAATTATGTCACGCCTACAACTCTACTACTTCGGGTGAACTATAGCTTAGCTGGACTACTATGGTACATTTTTATAGCTTAGCTAGTGTTAATGTGACAAACAGTGAGTTTAGTTAGGCTATGCGTGACGAACCTAGCGTTCGGCTGAACTGTCAATTGAGATCAATTGAGAAATTTTGTTTAGTATTGCGTTTAGTATGATGGAATTTTGTGCTATAGTATTTTCACACTAATTCTAAGTTATATATTTCTTTTAATATATACAATTAACGTTTTAAGCTGTATGCCGCTTTTGGAGCATTTAGATACGTGTAGTAAAACGTAATGTTCGAGGATTAAATAGTCTCTGGTTTAAGTTATAGGGCTCAGCTGAACGCCTCGTGACAAAAGCACAGTCCGAGAAGACACTCGATGACAACTGCATAGCCAAGCTAGGCTATTTAAAATTAAATAGTCGAGCTGGACTGTATGCGTGACATAGTAGCTAGCTCATTTGAACGCGTGACATTAGGACCATGCGCACGCATCTTATTGTAAATGATGCATTACGCATTTATTTAAAGGCCCTTAACACCGTTTACCACTTCTGGAGCGTTGTCATAAAAGCTGCCGCGAAGAGAGTATGCAGAAAAAGATTTTGCTAATATCACTTAGTCAAAAATTGTTCCAGCCACAAGAACTGCAACTGTTAGCACTTATTTACCATGATCTTTCGAATAAACAAAGAAAAAACATCTTTACGTCTGTTGTCATTTCTAATACCTGCTGCTATTTTTGTGGAACATTAAAAACAAACTGACAGTGTTATGTAAGAAATATGTTATCAGAAAAACTAAGCAGCTAATATCTTTCATTCACTAAAATTAATTTAAAACGTTGGATTTTCGCAGAATCTTTGAAAGTTTAACAACATTACGAGTAAAAGTCGAAGTAACCATCTTGCAGAATCTCGTCTAAGACAAAATTTGGAAGCTATACTGATTGTAAAGTGCTGACCGTGAGCTGTCAAAACACGGAGAGACCTGGATATATTGTTTTGATCCTGCTTGTATTAATCGGGTTTCAGAAAAGCTAAGCATTGCCGACGTTCAACGACACAGTATGCGGCGAAGCTCAAGCAAAACGCGTGGTTCAGCGACATCACACGAATTAACACCACTACCACGACTTCATCATGAGGATACCGAGTTGGACACAATACATGAATATCCACAACGTGACCAAAATGAGCCGAATAACAAAGATTCTTCAAATATCGAAAAACGTTCCTTGATCCGTCAACAGAAGGTTAAAATCGAAGGATTTGACCTACAAACTAAGGATCAGGACGATCAGGTTATATTTCGGAATCCAAGTATTAACAAACAATCAGAAAAACAACGTTTAGCTACTCAGACATCGATTGCTTCTAATCTAGCGTCGGTCAAAACTTCGGTTGACCAAGAGCGTATACAAAAATATGGAATATGGTCGTTGTGTTCTTCGTTGAATTTGTTCCTAAAAACAGTTATTATCGCACTTATTATTTCGGCAAATATGGTTGTTTATTCTGGTTTTAATATCAATATCGAACACTTGGGCTATAATCAGTATATTATTTTTGTTGTAACGGCGTTGGTTGAAGTCCCGGCAGCGATGGCTACATATTTTACTAAATACCTTGGCAAAGTTGCTCCGACAACTGCAAGTATGGTTTTGGCAGGCATATGCAGCGTTATATGTGGACTAATGCCGGCAACCGCTTCAGCTGCAATTATAATTACCGCAACGCTTACGAAGCTCTTTATAACGTTTTCATTCGATTTGATTTATTTGGTTGCAGGTAAGATGTATGACCATGTATTTATTGTTGAGTGCTTTGAACCAAGTTTTATATCGCCAGAACTATTCTAAAACTTTACTCTTTCATGACCAGCGCTGCCGATTGAGGAATAGCTTTTTGTGAAGCGTTGTGTTAAGTTAATAAATTTGTCTTATGTCGCGCGAGGAGCTAGGTTGTGGGGAGGGGGCGTTCCGCAGGCCATTAATATTTTTCCTATTTCCCAATTATTCCTCATAATTTTATAATTTTGTTTAGTAATTGTTAAAATTTTCTACGCCCCGTTGCCACAAGAAATTGAGGAGCGCAGTGATGGTATCGAGGCCTCATGAATAGGGATAAATATGGATTTCGAGAGTCCCACAATTGTACCTATATGATAGAACCTATCTCATTTCGTGACATGGTATGATTTTTAGTCAACGCATTGATAATAATATGGAAAACCATGTATTATGAGTTACAACTTTCGCGTACGGCAGCTGTGTTATACAAAGGCAGATTAAAATATAATGTGTGTTTAAATAAACGGAGTCTACTTGCTAAAGATGACATAAGGTGACCAATACCAAGGATGATGCAAGTAATCCAAGAATCAGGCTAATTATGAAAGTTTCTTACCCATACTGGATGCCTCGCGTTGACCGTTGGATTTAACAATTTTCATATCACGTTGGCTTTATATAGTTATGATTACTTTTTTCTGTTGCAGTGAAGCCGGAAGTGCTTCTGGGCACAAATACTGCCTAGAGAATGCATTTTCAGATAAGGATGCTTTCGAAAATTTGAGCTGAATCTTTACATATTAATGTTTTCAATGAAACAAAATCAACAACAACGAGTAATGGTAACAAAAATGAATAACAACACTTTTACAATAAATAAATTAAGCATTCCTATTTATATTACTCAAATTCGAGCAGACATTTGCGACAATCTGATGATCTTTGGTGTCTCGGCATTTAGCTTTGATCATGCATACGGTAAACAAAAAACAATCTTTAAATATATGTTTAAAGAAGTTAGACTAAAGCTGAGAATCGATACTTCGGGACCAGTTATAAATTTTCCATGTATTCTAGGAAAATAGGTAAAATTTGAAAACAAAAGCAAATATTTTTGGATATAAAAGTTTACTTTACACTCTTATTCACTAGTCAAAATATTTCAAAAGACATAACAAAAGAACAATTTTATATCGATTTTGATTAAAACTATGAGGTAAGTTTTGCACCATTATTGATAGTTAAATATATACTATATCAGGTATTTTCGTAGTTTGTCAATTTTGAAAGTGTAGCAACAATTTTAGCGTATGCCATTAGACTGAGCTCATCAAAGCGACTGTTGGGAAACGGCCGGTTTGGGCCGGCCGTTAAAAATTTTCTCCGGCCGTAGGTTAACGGCCAACTGACGGCTCAACCGCCCGGCAACAATTCAACACATGAGTAACGACAAATATACGGCTCACTGCCAAGAAGCTTTTTACTGTGATATGAATCAAACATTTATCAATTTCTTCAGTATTTCTACAAAAATCGAGTTGTATTTAAAAGTGTTACACGGCATGCTATAGCAAGCAACGAATCTAACGCCTAGGCTGATTATAGCAAGACTGTAGTATATTTAGTGCTGTGCGACGGGCGGCTTTGAGGTGTATAATTAAACGTTGACGCATAATAGTTTAATAATAAACATATGTTATATGCTTAAATATGACAAGGTGGTACTTGTCCACACAAAATCTTTGCACCATATATACTGCAGCTATCATTGATAGAAAATTGTTACGGACAACCGCCAGCTGTTAACGGCATGCTAACGGATTTGCCGCCGTTAATGGCCGGAAAACTGTCAACGGCCGGCCGTTGGCTACGACCGAGACAATATTTAGGCGGTCGGTGGCCGGCCGTTTACCTGTTGCCCAACACTAATCGAGGCTGTTGAAAAATGTATTTTTGCTACATTCATGACATTTGTTAGATTTGTTTGGTTAGCTCTGATCCACATGAGATGTGTGTGGTCAAAGAAGTTATTGAGCTCCCGGGTACCCGCTAAAATTATAGGCTTTTCCACCGTCACAAGGCCCGTACTCGCGGTCTTAGAAAATTTTTTAAGCTTCCGAAGCCCGCAAATTTTAAACCAATATTGCGGGTTTCAGAATGTTATCATTATTGACTTTAAGCTGATTCTTCTGAATTTAGCTTTGTAATGTTTAATTCTTTGCCAGTGGCGTTCGTCGTCGGGGCTACACGACAAAAGAGAGTGATCCATTTTGCACCGCTCATCCCTACGGCCCAAAAGCCACCTCAAACAAAAAGTTTACAATTTAAGAATATTGTGAAATAAGTCAGAGCACCGATTCAAATAAATCACTTAGTTTTGGGACGGAACCCACTACACAGCCTTTTAAATGGCACCGACTATAGCAGCGGAACTATCCACATCTTCAAATAATCCTCAGCAAAGGAAACACGTTAATGACTCCAGTGACAGCAGCCACGTCGTGGTTAGCTTTATTACAGAGTGGATCGCTTAGTACATAATTTTGACAGTGGGCACTAAAATACTCACCAAATTTTTAGAACATAGCTCACTGAACGGGGCCGCTACATGTTTTCGATTGATGCCGCTAACCAGGTGCAACTACCAGGTCATTTCGTCAAAAGCGCTCACTGTCGAAGATACAGCATTATCAACGTTACGGGCACCTACTACCTGCGAGTACGCGTACCCGCAACCCGCTGGCTTATGATTGAGCCCGTGTCCGGCCTGCCCACAGGTACGTGTACCCGCGCACAGCCTTGGTCCAACCTTTGTGCCGAAAATCTCCAAAAGAATTTCCTAGTAACTCTGAAATTTTATATACCGTTCGGACCGCATTGACGTGTTTAGTCGAATCATTTCACGAGTGATAGCTTAACGATTTACGATCTCCGTTCGTGTTTCGAAAGTCATTCAATTAGTCAGCCAGTCAGTGCAAATCTTCTAAGAGCAAACTAAAGTAAATTACAAGAAAATATTATATATATTGTTTTCAGGCGAAATGTTTCCGACCGTAGTGAGAGCTTCGGGTCTTGGTGCCACATCGATCATTTCTTCGCTACTAAACATTGCAACCCCGTTCATTATTTTGGAGACAGCCAAGCTTCATCGAGCGTTACCCATGATCATTTTTGGTGTGGCCGCATTTGTCGCAGGCTTCTTTGGCCTATTTCTTCCTGAAACATCTGGATGCAACTTGATGGATAGCTTGGAGCAATCTGAAGCCTACAGAGTGGGATATAAATCATTTTGGCAAAATATTAGCTGCTACTACCCCAGACATAAACCATCTGCGCATAAGCAACAAGTTTAATATAACACTAAAGCAAAGCCTTAGACTAGTAATAAGACATATAATCCATATAATAAAAGCCTATACCTTGGCTTATATTACTCTTAGCCAAAGACTAAGTCTTAGTCTCTATCAAAGGTCAAGGTCTGATCTTTTATTTCAAGGAATAGGCTTATTCTAAAGCTCAGACTTTATATATGTTATACACTAACGCAGAGCCTTAGACCAGGAATAAGACATGGACTCTAGTCCAGATAGCCTTGGTTTATCTTACTCTTAGTGTAAAAGGCTTGGTCTTAATCTCTGTCTAAGGGCAAGTCTTAGAGTTTTATTGTAAGGCTTATGCTTAAACTAAAGTCAGACTTCGTATAAAGTTATACACTAAAGCAAAGCCCTAAACTAAAATAAAGTATAGACTCTAATCTATATAATGCGTCATTTACCTTGAGATAAGTGCACTAGGGCCAGATTTTGTCACAGCCCAGCGATAATATCCTATTCGGCCAGCCTGTGACATGTTCCGTGCCTCCTCTGGTACTGTAGATAAGTAGTTAATAGCCCAGCTGGGCTCTAAAATCACAAGGACCGGTCTAGGCTATATATGATTGCTAAGATAACATTTAAGGACGTTGTGTAATAGCTCACCACGTAAGATAAATTTGGCTTTGGAAAATAGACCATAAAACATTTAATGTCGTGTCCTGATGTACTGACAGTTTCAGAAAATTCAGAATGTCCTCTTATTGAGCTATTGAAATACTTCCTGTCATAGCTAGCAGTTAGGCTTACATAGCTATTTGTCGTAGCTACCTCTGCTTCGAAAAGTAATTTTGTGACATGTTTATCTGCCTTATCGGTAAACTGCGAGCATCCAGGTGTTCGGTTCGAAAATGCATGATCAAAACTCAAAAAATACGTTTAATAATAGTACTAAAATAAGTATGCTGCAATGGCCAACGTCGTCTATTAAAATATTATCAAGCCCAGTCCAGGCATTACCTGGCCCAGCCCGGCGAGCACACACGTGCAGGCCTAGCTAGGCTGTGCAGTTGATTTTAAGACGGCGGGATCGGCTACGCCAAAGCATTTGGCTGTGTGACAGAATCCCGCAATAGGTGCACGCATCTTAAGATAAAATAAGGCTAAGCTTAGCTTTAGGTTAAATTACCAATTTCCGCGGATTCCAATTTTACATTTTTTTCAGTTCCTTGTTTCCCAGATTCCCACTTTCGTATATTCATCATGTCTCCAAGCCCGATTTTCGTACGGTCATCAGAATCTCACTGTTTCAGGCTTCACGTTCTATTTTCCCAAATTTTCGGTTTCGCAATTCCCATTTTCCCAAATACTTAATTATCCAAATTCGTGGAAATCCTAGAAATCCTAGTTTCTTCCAAATTCCCAAGGTCTCATCTTATTAGTTTTCGCAATATTCAGTTTCCGAATTTGATTGAACTTCTCATTTCTCGAACGAAGTTTCAGAATTAAAATCAAAGCTGTCCCAGAGTTACTTTGCCCTTGATGACCATAAATATAATTTTAATTACAATCGTTCAGAAATAAAACTCTCCCAAAGTTACTTTACCCTTGATGACCATAAATATAATATTAATTACAATCGTTCAGAAATAAAACAACTCTCCCAGAGTTACTTTGCCCTTGATGACCATAAATATAATTTTAATTACAATCGTTCAGAAATAAAACTCTCCCAGAGTTACCTTGCCCTTGATGACAATAAATATAATTTTAATTACAATCGTTCAGAAATAAAACTCTGCCAGAGTTACTTTGCCCTTGATGACCATAAATATAATTTTAATTACAATCGTTCAGAAATAAAACTCTCCCAGAGTTACTATACCCTTGATGACCATAAATATAATTTTAATTACAATCGTTCAGAAATAAAACTCTGCCAGAGTTACTTTGCCCTTGATGACCATAAATATAATTTTAATTACAATCGTTCAGAAATAAAACTCTCCCAGAGTTACTATGCCCTTGATGACCATAAATATAATTTTAATTACAATCGTTCAGAAATAAAACAACTCTCCCAGAGTTACTTTGCCCTTGATGACCATAAATATAATTTTAATTACAATCGTTCAGAAATAAAACTCTGCCAGAGTTACTTTGCCCTTGATGACCATAAATATAATTTTAATTACAATCGTTCAGAAATAAAACTCTGCCAGAGTTACTTTGCCCTTGATCACCATAAATATAATTTTAATTACAATCGTTCAGAAATAAAACTCTCCCAGAGTTACTATGCCCTTGATGACCATAAATATAATTTTAATTACAATCGTTCAGAAATAAAACAACTCTCCCAGAGTTACTTTGCCCTTGATGACCATAAATATAATTTTAATTACAATCGTTCAGAAATAAAACTCTGCCAGAGTTACTTTGCCCTTGATGACCATAAATATAATTTTAATTACAATCGTTCAGAAATAAAACTCTGCCAGAGTTACTTTGCCCTTGATGACCATAAATATAATTTTAATTACAATCGTTCAGAAATAAAACTCTGCCAGAGTTACTTTGCTCTTGATGACCATAAATATAATTTTAATTACAATCGTTCAGAAATAAAACTCTCCCAGAGTTACTATGCCCTTGATGACCATAAATATAATTTTAATTACAATCGTTCAGAAATAAAACAACTCTCCCAGAGTTACTTTGCCCTTGATAACCATAAATATAATTTTAATTACAATCGTTCAGAAATAAAACTCTGCCAGAGTTACTTTGCCCTTGATGACCATAAATATAATTTTAATTACAATCGTTCAGAAATAAAACTCTGCCAGAGTTACTTTGCCCTTGATGGCCATAAATATAATTTTAATTACAATCGTTCAGAAATAAAACTCTCCCAGAGTTACTATGCCCGTTATGACCATAAATATAATTTTAATTACAATCGTTCAGAAATAAAACAACTCTCCCAGAGTTACTTTGCCCTTGATGACCATAAATATAATTTTAATTACAATCGTTCAGAAATAAAACTCTCCCACAGTTACCTTGCCCTTGATGACCATAAATATAATTTTAATTACAATCGTTCAGAAATAAAACTCTCCCAGAGTTACTATGCCCTTGATGACCATAAATATAATTTTAATTACAATCGTTCAGAAATAAAACTCTGCCATAGTTACTTTGCCCTTGATGACCATAAATATAATTTTAATTATAATCGTTCAGATATAAAACTCTCCCAGAGTTACTTTGCCCTTGATGACCATAAATATAATTTTAATTACAACCGTTCAGAAATAAAACTCTCCCAGAGTTACTTTGCCCTTGATGACCATAAATATAATATTAATTACAATCGTTCAGAAATAAAACAACTCTCCCAGAGTTACTTTGCCCTTGATGACCATAAATATAATTTTAATTACAATCGTTCAGAAATAAAACTCTCACAGAGTTACCTTGCCCTTGATGACCATAAATATAATTTTAATTACAATCGTTCAGAAATAAAACTCTCCCACAGTTACTATGCCCTTGATGACCATAAATATAATTTTAATTACAATCGTTCAGAAATAAAACTCTCACAGAGTTACTGTAGCCTTGATGACCATAAATATAATTTTTAACGGTACGCGTACTTGATCTAATCATATAAACACTGTGAAAATTGTAGCAATTCGGTCTATTCATTTCCAGATTTGCAGGTGATGATAAAACACTCGGAAGATTTTCAGTTCTATATATTAGTTTCCCACCCTTATTCGATTCATGAAGTTAATTGTACACACAAAATTCAACATGTGAAAATATTACTCAATTAGTGCTTTGAATTTGTCTACAGAGCAAACGTGGAATGATACATATATATATATAATTTGTTTTTTTCAAAGGTATGTTCACAATTTAACACATTAGCCTCCTGTTTTGTTTCAGTAAAAATTATAGCTGCTAAATTCATAATTGTGTAGATATATATCGATGTTTTACCGTTGTATGCGTTCAACACAGCCGCTCAGGCTGCGCTGTATCAATTTCTATGTTTCTGACACTCATAAAACACATCATGGGACAGGTTTTCGAATCAAAAATTCATTGCTAAACACGAAATATCTTATCTTCCTATCTTAATTTTTATGATAAAGGAATAGAAAATTGAAACCGATTCACCATTTTATCCTTTTGATATCAAATTATTTTACGTCACACACCTGTTGCCACATGTGTTGAATCGAAACAGTATTCCCTAAGAGCGCACTTTATAAGCATACTTCACAACAATAAGTGGAATTTTTAATGGTGAGTCCGATTTGTTTGAATATGAAATTGTCAGTGAATTAATTCGATTTCGAGATTTCACTAGATTCGGTACAACGACAGATTTAGGCAGTTTTTTATTCAACACGTAGCATAGAATAGTGTTATGTACAAATATAAGTTTGCACTGCTCCAATGATTTTCTACTCAAAATCTTAGGAATTCCCCACAAATTGATTTTGGCCACTCGAGGTATCTTTTGGTTGTATATATCCTTTCCAACAGAGGTATCAGATCGAAAATTTGAGATCAACTGAGACAAACGTTAGCTCACGTTCGTCTCCAATATTGGATACCGCACGGTTCTTAAATTTGAAAACAACTCCACAAGTGTCTCGTATGCTGAGAAGTCGATTCTGTATCATGTAAGGTACCCGACTGTAAAATTCAATATTACATTCCATCCTTGTTATGTTAAGACGTCTAATACGTCCTTTTAACCAACCCACTAAATCGAGAGCTACAAACTACGATCTAAACACGTTGAGTCAGAATTTGACTCATCCAAGCGACCCTTTTCTGACTCAGGGAAAACGAGACGGATTTTGGCTCAGTTTGAGCTAAATATTTGGAAATTTTGCAAGTGACTCAAACTTTCATTCTGTATTATAGTCAGCTCTCATCTGACTCGTTTTCTGAGTCAGAATAAGACTGGCTCAATTTAGTGAAATTTGTGTCAGCCTTTTTGTTTTGCCAGAGCAGCCGTTTATTATATTTTAGCTGTTTAAAAAGTACTCTCAAAAGCGAAATTGTAAAATTTTTGGCAAAGTAACGCTATTGTCTGTAGATGTGAATGTGGGTATATAGATTTATTTAATCATTAAATACATTGGCTCATCGTTTCAATCCAATATTAAGTGTATCGTTAGCCCTACGGAAAGCGGAGATGAGCAAAAAATGCTAAATTTTAGAATATAAAAAATCAAATTTTACTTTTTCAATTTTGTTGTAAGCATCGGACTTTAAATATTTAACGTCCGTTGTCCAATAAAATGAGAACACCTCACATTGTAGCTGAGTTTGTCGCTACCCGTTTGGACGTGCGTTGTTATTCGTTTGCTTTTCGAGGTTCCTTAAGAAACGAAGCAACAACTCTTAGATACCTCATTGGTTTATATAAGTCGTTTTCACCCATACAGCCCAGGTAAATTCCCTGGTGCCGCTTGAGTTTGTCAAGCATTGCACGATCCACAAATTCTGGTTGTAGAGGTTTTCAGTATAGCTGAGTACGATAAAGGCAATTAGTTGGCACTTTGAGACCATTAGATTTTGCAACAAATTGATATAAGTTGTTGCTTGCGTTGGCAAAATCTCATTTTAGCCCCCACAAAGAAACGTAGTGATCCCATTCTACTTAGGATTAACAAAATATCCATTTAGGCCAGTTTACTGACAATTTTTTCGATTTCCATAACTACCACCGAAGGTTGGTACCCAAAAATTTTTGCCATTCGTAAATTTATCTATCATTCACACTGCATTGGCGAGCTGGGTCAAATGATGATAAAATCAGCTGAATCGGTTTACGGGTTTAGAAAATATTGATATTTATGTGAAATCTTAAGCCTAAGACACAGCATAAACCTTAGCCTAGGTTCTAATTTAAAATATTCGTTATTTA
Source organism: Trileptium ribeirensis (assembly GCA_030248225.1). Classification (NCBI taxonomy): domain Eukaryota; kingdom Metazoa; phylum Nematoda; class Enoplea; order Enoplida; family Thoracostomopsidae; genus Trileptium; species Trileptium ribeirensis. The sequence continues at coordinate 16,335 of JASANE010015902.1, forward strand.
ATCAATTTAATTTTTGATGTCTTCGCACACAGTCGGATTTTCAAACTGCTGAGATAATGAGAATTAATTTTGAAAAGCTGTTATGACATCTACGGCATAGCGGATTTTTTCATTTTGTTTAGTGATACAATTAAAGTTTGATTAGTAAATAATAAATAAAATAAAGGGGTTGCATTATTACTCGGCAACCAATATATAGTATGATTTTGTTTGTTGGATCGATGCGAACAATGTGACTCTTATATCATATAATCTTGTAAAAGTACTGATTGCAGGATACACGCTGCTCTATGAGTATCTCAAATCCCAGGTAATTTCAGGAAAATAACTCAGGATTTCCAGCAAATATTTACCATGATAATTCAAACTATATATAATGCAAATATCAAATTCATGTTTCATCAACTCATTTTTAATTCAGTTTCGCCCCTTTGTCAGCGAATCGAGACTGGATTCTCCATTATAGAGGATCACCCACTCGCTAAAATTCTCCATGTTCGCACCAACCCTATCCAGAAAATCCCACCCGTTTGATATCTATTCGAAACACACAAATGTTAAAATAAGAGGTGGAAGAGACTTGTTACTAAATTTAAACGCAGCTACGACTCCTAATAATACCATCAGTGTCGAAATTATGTGCACATTCCAAAAAAGTTCCAAAAATTGTCAAAAATGTCCATAAGATATTGAAATCCTCCAAGTCAATATAAAAATTATACAATAAATCTGGGGTTTAACGAAACAGTATATATACAATAATGGAGAAACCACCAATTACGAAAACCATAGGAATATTCTGAAGATGTACTTTGGTACAAATGGTTCAGGTGAAATAAAATCGAAATAAGTAGTGCTATTTTCACGAAATTCTTGCTAACAAGTCCAAGAAATGACGTTTTTTAGTTCTACGAGGCTTCAAGTTGCAGCGAAATTCAAGGAGGAACATCAAATCCCATGAACTTCTAGTATTTAGTAAAGCAGGTTGGTTTGATATATTTTGGAGCACAAATTTCACTAGCAGATCAAATAGGCTAAGCTATACACGCTCATGGAGGGTTAGGCGTTAAGCCCCTTACTCGGTGTGAAGCACCGACATTCCCTGGTAGCGCTTCAACTCCCCGAACATGCACGCTTACCAAAAAAATTAAATCTTTCAAAGAATACAATTCATTTCGATTTCTTACCACTTTTATAATGAAAGGTTTTATATAGCAACAAAGGTTTAAGACCGATCACAGTAAAAGAATAATTAATGGTCTGAAATAACTGAACGCACCCCCAATACGAGCAGTAAAACTGAACATCACGATCACTGTTAGCTATGTGCAAAATTAAACGTTACTACACCATGTCTAACACTGAAATAGTAAAATTCCTCGTTAATGTAGACAAATATCGAATATGCAAGCTTGTCCAGGATTCTAATGGTCATAATCAAAGTTATAAAACCGCAGCCAAAAATTACCCGCACTCCTGATTTTGGGTATAAATTCAGTTTCAAGTTTCTCCATGCGTGCTCATGGTGGGATCATACCCTGCGACGTAGAAACACTTCCCCACCAAGCCGAAGGAACCGCCTTCATAAGAACTCGACTACCCGCATGGGATCTCGGACCTTTAGCAAATATGAATATCGTCAGAGTTTTCAGCTAAATATTTGAGGTCAATTACTTAACTACAAAATCATAATTTACGCCCTCTTTTTCCTAAATAACGGGCAGTAAAATTGCAATTTATTTTCATATTTCTATAAAACATAGTTACCAATTCAAATAAGCTACATTAACGGAGTGGAGTTTTTCATAGGCCAAAGGATTTAAACCATGTCTGTTGTCTCTCCACTTCCATAAAATTATCCCCAATCATAATTATGCACTTTGTGAAAGTAATTTATACTCCCATCGCCCTTAGTCATATATAATTTGCTTCTGGCTAACATTTTTCTACTGAAATTCATTCCATATCTAACTAAAATATATAATTATAAAAAATTTCAGAGAACCATCTGCACAAAAAATCATTGACAAGAAATATGTATTTAAAGAATTCACCCTCAGTCATGAGGTTTACAAGTCAACTTAGTGTTATATACTGTCGTAACCAATAATGCTAAATTCCCACACATCATGGTTAATTATGCAGTGTGACGTACTATATTGTACTGAATCCTATGAAGCATACTAACTTCCAAATCCTAGGTACTTTACATTCTAAACACCGCATAAAAACCAAAACTTAAGCAAAGCACATCAGGAATAGTATACAGCATCAATTATAGGGCTTTACTTGATGTTTAGTTTTGTTTTAGTGAACATGAATATAACCCACATATAAATATTGAGGCCCATCTCGCCTTTAGAGGCTGAAAGTTATAACGTTAGAAAAAAAGTGCAGAGGGAAGTTCGGGTGGGAAAGCCCTCAAACTTAGCTTAATACACGGTTCATATAGGGACTTTATCTTAGATTTAGTAATATCGAGAGCAGCATACCATGCATTTCACTTCCGCCCGTAAAAGCTACGTTGGCCAATGGATAAATACAATTCCAGTTAAATACGCATTAACTATACCACTCAGTGACCATACACTAAAATTTAGACTTTTTATTAATAGGTATATATATACATGTTATATATATACATATTATGCGACATAACAAATCTACCAAATCTAATATATAATGCACATTGGCGTTCAATATTCTCAACTCACAGCTTTTGTTAGTTTTCAAGGTGAATCGTTGCTTGTTATCTAGCCTATGCTACCACAACGAAATACCAATCAACACAGCCGACAAACGGTTAAATCGTGGGTCCAAATTTGCCCCACAACAAATGCACTCAGGGGAATACATTTCAATCACCGGGTCATTTCAACCTTAACAAAACTTGCAATATCAGATGTCAGACACTTTTTGCATATATAACTCACAATTTGAAAGATAGCTTTTAGTTCGCGTAAACCATATAACATAAATAATATACGCAGATGAACCTCAATCTTTTTATTTTGAGCCAATTGTTTGTGTTTTTTCGGTATATCCCTGGGCCCAAATCATCATTTTCAAGATACAGCAATAATTCAGGTACCATTCAGCTCAGCTCCACGAATATCATGCCAGTCAGTTTTAGGGCAAATTTTTTTTGGTTCCAAATAGTACCGAATATTTTCAAAATAATTTCGTGTCGATAAATGCATAATTTTATATAAGGTAAAGCAGGGTAGTAAAGGATATTTTTCTTAGATAATAAAATGACAAATATTTTTTTTACAAATATTAAAACTATTGGAAGATTTTCTGCATCGCGTGCTTATGACGCAATTAATATAAACTGATATATATTTGGATAGTCTACGCGTCAAATTAACATGTACAACAGCTGAGAATTAAGTTTGTTTTGGGTTCCGAACGCTAAATGATCAGTGTCATACTTCGAGCAACAATATAGGTAGGCGAATGCAAAGGATGCGGAATCTTATAAATTAAGTTCCCCAACAGTATTTTTCAACTATTTCATTGTAAACATAACACAACGAAGAGCTTTGAAATGTCTTATATTCACACTGCTAAACGGCTAAAGACATAATACGATAACAACTGGCTACCATACAGGCACAGGGAAAGGATTTTGATTATCCATGGCATACTAAGATAAACACGTAATAAATTTAGAAAGGACATTTTGGGCTCGCAGGTGCACCCAGGCACGTTTCGGGGGGTGGTAATTACCAATGGTCGTTGTTCTTATGTTTTATAGTACCCAGAGCCAGTGATTGGTGGAGACCTAACCCCCTCCCCGTCTAGACTCCTGATTAGGCATCAATTGCAGAAGTTAACTCCTAAATTATAAAGCATTGTCGGCGTGCGCTTCTGGGGAGAATGCACAAGTGCGTGCGCTTCTGGGGAGAATGCACAAGTGCGTGCGCTTCTGGGGAGAATGCACAAGTGCGTGCGCTTCTGGGGAGAATGCACAAGTGCGTGCGCTTCTGGGGAGAATGCACAAGTGCGTGCGCTTCTGGGGAGAATGCACAAGTGCGTGCGCTCCTGGTTTATTTCTACAGGACGCCTTCCCATCCTTTCCGCGGCTCTGCTACCATGCTGTATTTGTAATGCACGTACTCAGTGAACACAATATTTTTGTAAGCGAATAGAGTATCCACAGGCTTAATACATAATGTACATTCGCTGTTTTCTACTTGTGAAGGATGTATAATCTTGTGTGAGAAGAAATATATTTCGAAATTCCAACTGTACAGGCCATGACAAATCCAATTCGTCTGAAGGACTCCCCTAGTTGACTTGGGTTCTATAAAATACACCGTGCCTGACAGAAATCGCCAGCGAATTAAAAATCTCGCAAATTTTGATGATAAAGGAAAATTTTAAACCCGTGGTCATGAACTTGACGGAACCTGATGGATGGCCATAATGACGAACATCCGTGCGCATACATGATTAAGGTCGTAGGCGCTACAACAAGTAACCCTATCGAGATTGCAGAACGTAGCGAAGATGTAGGTATACACCTCCATCTTTTGCATGCGCAGCCAATCAGCTCTCGATAGCATACCTAAATATGCTATATGTAGATATCACACAAAGCACACGTTAGAAGAACTAAAATTACACCGGCAATAAGTTGTCACTATAATCCTAAGCCTGAGACCACACTTTATATTATTGCTCTATTTACCCATGCCAAGGTTCCAGACCTCTGTTAGGGAGAACTTTGTATATACCTTTTAGTTCTTTATAAATACATGATTAAGATTTAATAAGACGATTCTGCATTTGCTACGTAATTTTGACTAAAGGAATATCGCGTTTCATCCAGCAGGAATCACACACCCATGCTGCCCATTTTTCGTTGTTCAACATTTTAAAAGCTTCTTCTGACAGCCCAATACAATGCCGGTGATACCAAAAACTACATCCGATTTCACAAATTATCGCCTCCTCATTTTCGTGTATTTCCTTATGACAAAATCCACAGGGGAAAATCGGTGGTGCATTTGGATTGTTCGCCGAAAATACAACGGACTGGTCAGAAGGATATATACGACCGGCGTTTGGCATGCCCGGCGGTGGTCCGAGTGGACCTCTGTAGTGACTTTGGTAGTACGGCGTAGCACATTGAACCATATGACCATATTGCATCGGTTCGTCAAATGGATTGGAAGCAAACACAACACCATCACATGTGGAAGCTTGTACATTTGAGTATCTAGACACAGCGGTGTCCTGGGGAAAATTATTCATTGTAGTAATGTTAGCAGGTGCCACATATATAGCGTCGACTCTGAAATATTAATTAAAATATATGCGTATTTTGCTTGAACATCGTTAACGGAAGAGAAATGACATAATTCGCTAAGATGCCATATATAATATTTCACGATATACTTCGTATATGTACCTAAGGTATATACATCTCCAGTAACCATTTTTGATTATACAATTATAAAGGCATTTCTTAATAACCCTTCAGCATATCGAAAGTTTTCGCCTATTTAACAACTAGGGCCAGGCTCACTCCAATTGGTGCTGAAACAAAGATAAATGTATAAAAAGTTTTTACACACAAAAATTAAACATAAAACTATAGCTCCTTCGAATTTTTGGTAGCGTCACCTCTAGGATCAGAACATTATAATATTAAAGCTACAGCTTAGTAATCGAGAACACAAAAACATGCATTTCACTTCCGTCACTAAATTTATCGCTATTACCATTATCGCAATTGTCCGCCAGCTGGAACTGTTAACAATTTTATGCCGTTAGCGGTCTCGAAATCTATAGGCAGTCACTCGGCCTGGGGTGGTCTATGCGTGTTCGTCCGCATAGCAAGTGAATATTTTAATGTACAATAACCAATATACAAGGATACTGTACCGTCTGGCACCATCTTATTATATTTAACATCACAATGCAGTACACTCAGCATACTAGTGTTGTTATACTGTAATTAAGGCATAAGATTCAGCACAAACAGATACGCCGTACGAACTGCAAATCCTTCATGAGCACATGAAGCAAATTTTCGAACAGATGCTGAAGAAAAATTTAGAAATATTAAATCTTCATTGCAATAAGAGAAACCTTCAGCAAATAGTACACTGGCCGTCACAGGACCGTTGGTCGCCCCAAAATTTTACAGGCTAGGCAGGTGACTGCAAAGACAGCAGTATACATTTTATCACGAAACCAGCAAGACAGTTCTCAGCGTGAGCTAAAAATTATTTGATAAACTGGGAAACAGCATTGGCTCAATACGGCCGTCTTTTTGAGCGTGAAAAGATCCGGGGCCGACGAGTCAAATTACTGACCCGGCACTGACGCCTGATGATAGACCACCCACACAAGCACAATTACGTTGAAAACCACAACACAAAACCAGAGCGAAATAGCAACAAAGCCAGGAAAGAGGTTTTATCAATGCTAGAATTCCACCCTTGAGATCCCACAGATAAGCAACTATCAAAGGTCCAACAATGCCTCGAACGCTGTTAGGCGTAAAAATACTAGATGCTCAGCCTACTAAACAAACCATATTCCGAGCTGCGAACAACTTGTTAAGTAAATACAGCACAACGAACTGCAAATAAAAAGTTCCGCTTACTGTTGCACATGTCAACATCCGAAATTTATACCAAACCAAAATGGAATCCGAATTATTATTTTGAACTTAACTATGCGAAGACTGTAAATATGGCTCGTTACATGCTCAGAACATAATTTTACGCCCAAACACAGAATAAATTTAATGCCACAACATTAGTTATACACTATTTTGCAACAACTCTATTTCAACAGTACACAGGACAAATAGAATAGGTTATAATTATTATTAACAGCAAGGTTAACGTCAATAATTTTTAACAATCTTCAATCCGTCTACGTACAGCTGTAATCTAGCAGTAAAAACTATGCTTCTAAACGGCTAGCACATTCTGTCGGGATACATGCTGACAAAGCAATCGTATTTAATATAAATAGATGCTCATATGTGGTTACCCCTGAAGTCCGGACCCACCTGCACCTGTTGGTGTAGCTACTAAACAGAAATCTATATAATAAAAGATGGTGTGCAGCTTGTCTTGTGCATGAGTAAACTTAAGCTGCACCCCTTACCATCCTCTTTTGACAAAAGGGATTGCCATTCAGTTGTTCACTGAACGCAAATTTCATTTTTGCGTTAAAGAACAGAAATTAGCCCGTTTCATATTCCATACATTATAAATTTAAAATGTTCGCGAACACATTGGTATTAAAGTACAGGGGCCGAATTGCATTCGCTAATGGCGCTATAGAACAGAAAAACGTTGAAATTGGATACGACTACTGAAATCCGAGTTTTGTTCGCAAAACAACGTTTTGTATATGGTGTCAAAAGAGGATGGTTGGGGACGCATCTTAAGTTTACTCTTACATTGACGGCAATGTTAACCTGGTCCCGGCAAGCTACATTACTATAAAATATGTGGTATGCTCAGCATGAAAACCGGCCAGAATAACAGCATGAAAACCAACCAGAAGAACATCAAACAGATAAACGCATATGAATTCCATAATATACTTCGAGTTTTAAATAAAAAAAGTTATGCAACTGGAGCAGGCAGCTTTCTAAGTTGAGTGATTTATAAAAATTTCAATTGAGTATGGTTTTCCGGTATTGCATCTGACGTTAATTAGCCCCAACGACGTGCTGTCTCGAGCTGCTTAGCATTAATGAACAATGGATAGTATTAAGATCTAAAGGACGGTCTATCTTGCTCAATTTCAGCCTTCAGAAATAACCATATTTGTTGGTACGTTGGTCGATCAAAATTACTGAGCAAGGAAAGTGGTACAAACCATTTGTAAATAGAAATGAAGAAACGCGAAATGACAAAATATATACTATTCCAACTACTAACGGTACTATGAATTACAACACATAATGCAGTTTGCACTAAAACCAATTTACTGCATATAATGGCAGCAGTAATGAAAGCGTAATCCAACTCTAATAATGTTCGACGAATCAATCACTTGAAGGTTCCCAAAAAGCTAACAACAGCATCCTTGAGTTTCGCATCGGTCGCAGGAACAATCTGCCCTTCCTTTTTAATCGATTCAAGGATATCCTTGTGTGAGCTCATAATATGCTCGGTAAACGCCTGAAAATTAGTTACAACACGAAGTGAACAGAGTGCTGATTGGAACACAGGCATAAAAGCCTCATAGCACACAAAGAATATCGCAGTACGCTGCAATCGAGATCTTTGATCATTATGCGCAGCGTCAAGATTATTTTAAAACAATGCACAAACTTAGATTTTAATCAATTATTTTGCACTGCTGGAAGCCAGTGCAAATGACGCACCGACAGCTGCATACAGTCACGCCAAAAATATATATAAATGCAATCAAAAACGATCGAAATGTCGTTTAATCAAAATTTTATTGCGCTAAAATTGGAATTGATCGATTATTTTGCACTGTATTCCTAGCCGTGTCTGCAGTTTTCTTATGGCAAAACAGCTGTAAATAAAAGAAAATCAAACTTAGAAATCTATGCTCAGTCTACTCGATAACAATATATTATAATATGCACTTGGTCTAGCCTGCTCTTTAAAAGTATGCACATGGTAAACAATAATTTACAACGCCGCTTCTGTTACCATAAAAATTTAGCGTTGTCTAGTGACGCTAACCTGGACCAAAAGAGGTACGGAGTATTAGCCTTTAAAAAATGTGGGCCATTCTTACCTGGAAAGAGTAGTCGCAAATAGCAGTACTCATCACAATAAATCAGTGCAGCTGTACGTTTGAATGTTGTTCAAGATCGATTCGAAATTTTTTGTTTGGTATTTAAATTCATTCGACAACTGTTCGAAGATTAGTAAATTTTGATTTATGTTCGATGTACGGTCGTTAGAAACGCGACAGACATTGTTAGCAATTACAAATAGTCACGTCTGGAAATAAGTGCAAAATAATCGATCGATTTCGCTTAAACAAATTTTGAGCGGTTTCGATTTCAACCGTATTCGATTCTGTCACAGTTAATAAATTTCAAAATTATTGTAAATTTTCGATTAAACGAAATTTCGATCGATTACCATTTCCATACTCTTTGATTGTACTTATTTTTGGTCACGACAGTATAATAGTGCATGCTAGTCAATGAAGCTTAGCACTAAATGGCATAGTGTCACGTCAAAAGGTGTCATATATAATTTAATCAAAACGGGATACCCTTTAAAACTAAACGACTAACAAACCTTTTCAAAAGCGGTGATTCTATCGGGACCAAGTTTGTCCAGATGTCCTTTAACGCCAGCATAAATGACAGCAACCTGTTCTTCGATAGCCATGGGCACTACAATACAAACATAATGTCAGCCCAATTACAAAGATAGTGGAACAGCAATAGCCAATTACACCGAGAATCTGACATTTTTAATAAATTTAATGCGGAGCTACACTTTTAGATCACTAAGCTTGACCATCAAGGAGGAACGTTTATGGATATCTTACCCAGTTTGCTAATTTAATTTCAGCAGTCACAGATACTTACAGTAGGTAACTTTTGACATAACAATAACTGATTCTGCATTTTTTTCTATTTTTACTATAACAATGCAAATGTTATAAAGTTTAAATGTTTGTTAACGAGTGTAAATAGACAATTTATAATCTGACTGTGATATAAACCAAAAATGAGTCCCAAGAACTACGTGAGATCTGGTGGAACACTCACAGAGGTGAAGTAGTAGACCTAGCTATCGAAAATTCGAAGTAACCACATGGAGCTTTATTATTGGGCTTAAAATTATTTGATGTAACGTTCGAATCAAAGCATCCGTTTTACACATAACGCACTTTCGACTGAAGCCTGTTTCCACTTCACGTTACATGTTGTAATATTCGCAGTGTTGAGATAAGTTATCGATCATGCGCATCCTGCATTTCCCAAGTTCCGGCGTGATCCCACTAACATGGGTCGTAAACTCATGTTAAGTTGAGAACGCGAGGATGGAAGGTAAACAAGAAAACGGAACTGCAGTCAAAAGTAAACAAATTTCCAGTTATGCAAAGCCATATAAGTCGAAACAGCTTAAAATCTACCCATGTGGAACTCGAGTCATGTTAAACAGACACAGTATCTTGGCCAATATTTTCTTAACTTTATATTAGTTGAAACTGTTTTTCAAAACAACACCATACTGCGCATAAAAGTGTTACACCTTTGACGATAATGGTTAGTCTGCATTTTGCTAACATAGACAAGTTTGACAAATTTCCAAATGTTCCGTAGCTTCTCGTCTCGTTAAAGGAAAAGCATCCAGAATTTCCAGCCGGAGCAATCTGTGCCGATAGATGAAACCATGATTCATTCTTTGGATGCTAAGCAATATATGCGCGTTAAGCTTGAGTAGATTATTCAACATTTCCCATAACGAAAGTGTACGCAATTCTAGCAAATAATTAAGGGAACAGTGTTTCTGTTATATCAATTCTTACACAATCGCGGCCTGAAATGAAAGGTTGTACTTTTCCCTTGTGGATCGTAATAATTCAACATCGAAACACACAATGGCACTGGACGATCTTTCGTTTTGCGTCAATCTTGAAGTTCAAATTGCATTTCAGCTATATTGTTTAAACATTTAGAGGTTTAAAACATTAACGTCTTGTTTCGCAGGCACACGCTACCTCTTGTCGTTTTGTCACCAAATTGTACAAGTTTATATCAAAAAATCACTCTATGCAGAAAATTAATGGCCTACAGTACATGGGCTATCCGGTTTGGCGAAACAACTCACTGAATTTGTCAAGGACACTCAAGTTTGTTGTGCAGGTTCTAACTGCAAAGGAATGACATTGTATATATTGTCGCGAAAAGATACATTGCAGTATTATTTTTATTGTTTCAAAGGTTTTGATAATAAATATTTCGTTAAAATTTTGATAATTGAAAAGCACTTTAGCTGTTTATTCAATTGGTAAAGATTGTATCAACAGTATGTACTTTAGTTCCATGATACGTGCAGTGCACTCATATTAAAATTTTTGGCCAAAATACATCCCGTTCGGGATAATAACACAATGATGGCACGATGTACAGATCTCAAATTAATCCAAGCAGAAGACAGCACATTAGTAAGCCTGCGATCATTTTTAGCCTAGAGGTTTACATGTTCATGTCTGTGCTTGACATCAGTTTAAACTAACACATCCAACATTCCCGGTTGCCAAAAACTCGCCTTTATTATATATTGATGTGTGTTAAATACACACACAGACCAAAGGCCGATGTTCAAGGTGGGTAAACCTTTGGTCTCCGACGGGGTGCGCTGGACGGCGGGGGTTGTTGCACCATGTGAAGCCGAGGCCTCAGGGATGTTGGGGAGCAGGTCGGAGCCTCGGGAGGTGTATCCTCCTACCCCTATAAGCATGTGTGGTTAAATTCTAAGTAGTCGTTGCCATCAGGCACTGCATTTTTGATTTTGACCTCGAAATTACGCTATTGAATTTCGACTGCAGGTATTTTTCGTTGACCAAATCTTGGGGGTTGGAAATGTCTCAGCAACGGTTAGTATCCGGGCAAACAGGGGTCACCAATCCATTCCCCTATTCGCAGTCTTTATACGAACTATTCTCTCCTCAGGAAATCCGATTTAAATCTTTCATCAGCTATGACGAGAGATAAAACTGCAGCCTGTACCTAATTTTATAAATATAGAAAATTTAACACCTAGAATCAGTTAAACCTTAAATGGTTTCGAAATGCTGCCTATTATTATACACAAGAGGTGCACATGGCCTAAGGCATATTAAAAATGATAGCCAATGTATTTAAAAATAAACAAATTGCAATGAAATACCATATTGTCCCTGTTTCAGCAATTCGGTAAGTCGAACACCGCGGTTCAGTAGTTGTTGCGTGGCGGCATCCAAATCAGAGCCGAATTGCGCGAATGCAGCTACTTCGCGATACTGCGCCAATTCAAGTTTCATACTACCGGCAACCTGAAACACATTGTAGCTATCAAAATAACCCATTCGTTATTATTAGACTAGCGTTAAGAATTAAATTGGGCATTGCAATGTCAATAAATTTCAAGGAACTACAAATTTTAAAAATATAGCCACAAAGAAAATAGCAATGACTCTGACTTCTCCAAATATAAAATACATGATGTAAGCAGATTTTTGATATGCTTAAATACAGAAATTTGTTTCAAAAATAAACTGTAAACCACAAGCCTTACGAAAATTGGTTACCACGTACCTATTGTAGAACAATAAAGATGTGGTAACCAATTTTCATGAGTTGCCAAAATTTCGTAAATCGTATCAATAAGACCACAACAGACTTACTTATATGTAAATATTTACATTCGCTAACGTTGAAAATAATCATTTTGTTACTGAAACATTTGTGTTTTATGCAGCTGCATCCACAGACAGAAACAAGTGCTAAATATTCGACTAATTTCATCCAACCTTGATGAAACATGGAAACCATCATTTTAGTTTTAATGCACAAAAGAAACCATCATTTTGTTACTGAAACATTTGTCTTTGGTGCAGCTACAACCACAGACAGAAACAAGTGTTAAATATTCGACTAATTTCATCCAACCTTGATGAAACAAGGAAGCCATCATAGTTTTAATGCACAAAAGAAACCATCATATTGTTACTGAAACATTTGTCTTTGGTGCATAAACAACCACAGACAGAAACAAGTGCTAAATAGACTAATTTCATCCAACCTTGATGAAACAAGGAAACCATCATTTTAGTTTTAATATGCACAAAAGAACCCATCATATTGTTACTGAAACATTTGTCTTTGGTGCAGCTACAACCACAGACAGAAACAAGTGCTAAATATTCGACTAATTTCATCCAACCCTGATGAAACAAGGAAACCATCATTTTAGTTTTAATGCACAAAAGAAACCATCATTTCGTTACTGAAACATTTGTCTTTGGTGCAGCTACAGCCACAGACAGAAACAAGTGCTAAATATTCGACTAATTTCATCCAACACTGATGAAACAAGAAAACCATCATTTTAGTTTTAATGCACAAAAGAAATCATTTTGTTACTGAAACATTTTGTCTTTGGTGCAGCTAAAACACAGACAGAAACAAGTGCTAAATATTCGACTAATTTCATCCAACCTTCATGAAACAAGGAAACCATCATTTTAGTTTTAAAATGCACAAAAGAACCCATATTTCGTTACTGAAACATTTGTCTTTGGTGCAGCTACAGCCACAGACAGAAACAAGGCTAATACTTTTTGCAAAAACCATCATTTTAGTTTTAATGCACAAAAGAAACCATCATTTTGTTACTGAAACATTTTGTCTTTGGTGCAGCTACAAACACAGCCCAACACAAAACACAAAAACCAAACAAACAACAACAACCCACACAGAAACAAGTGCATAAATATTCGACTAATTTCATCCAACCTTGATGAAACAAGGAAACCATCATTTTAGTTTTAAATGCACAAAAGAAACCATCATTTATTGTTACTGAAACATTTTGTCTTTGGTGCAGCTACAACCACAGACAGAAACAAGTGCTAAATATTCGACTAATTTCATCCAACCCTGATGAAACAAGGAAACCATCATTTTAGTTTTAATGCACAAAAGAAACCATCATTTCGTTACTGAAACATTTGTCTTTGGTGCAGCTACAGCCACAGACAGAAACAAGTGCTAAATATTCGACTAATTTCATCCAACACTGATGAAACAAGAAAACCATCATTTTAGTTTTAATGCAGAAAAGAAACCATCATTTTGTTACTGAAACATTTTGTCTTTGGTGCAGCTAAAACACAGACAGAAACAAGTGCTAAATATTCGACTAATTTCATCCAACCTTGATGAAACAAGGAAACCATCATTTTAGTTTTAATGCACAAAAGAAACCATCATTTTGTTACTGAAACATTTGTCTTTGGTGCAGCTACAACCACAGACAGAAACAAGTGTTAAATATTCGACTAATTTCATCCAACCTTGATGAAACAAGGAAGCCATCATTATAGTTTTAATGCACAAAAGAAACCATCATATTGTTACTGAAACATTTGTCTTTGGTGCATAAACAACCACAGACAGAAACAAGTGCTAAATAGACTAATTTCATCCAACCTTGATGAAACAAGGAAACCATCATTTTAGTTTTAATATGCACAAAAGAACCCATCATATTGTTACTGAAACATTTGTCTTTGGTGCAGCTACAACCACAGACAGAAACAAGTGCTAAATATTCGACTAATTTCATCCAACCCTGATGAAACAAGGAAACCATCATTTTAGTTTTAATGCACAAAAGAAACCATCATTTCGTTACTGAAACATTTGTCTTTGGTGCAGCTACAGCCACAGACAGAAACAAGTGCTAAATATTCGACTAATTTCATCCAACACTGATGAAACAAGAAAACCATCATTTTAGTTTTAATGCAGAAAAGAAACCATCATTTTGTTACTGAAACATTTTGTCTTTGGTGCAGCTAAAACACAGACAGAAACAAGTGCTAAATATTCGACTAATTTCATCCAACCGTCATGAAACAAGGAAACCATCATTTTAGTTTTAATATGCACAAAAGAACCCATATTTCGTTACTGAAACATTTGTCTTTGGTGCAGCTACAGCCACAGACAGAAACAAGTGCTAAATATTCGACTAATTTCATCCAACCTTCATGAAACAAGGAAACCATCATTTTAGTTTTAAAATGCACAAAAGAACCCATATTTCGTTACTGAAACATTTGTCTTTGGTGCAGCTACAGCCACAGACAGAAACAAGTGCTAAATATTCAACTAATTTCATCCAACCTTGATGAAACAAGGAAACCATCATTTTAGTTTTAATGCACAAAAGAAACCATCATTTTGTTACTGAAACATTTGTCTTTGGTGCAGCTACAACCACAGACAGAAACAAGTGCTAAATATTCGACTAATTTCATCCAACCTTGATGAAACAAGGAAGCCATCATTTTAGTTTTAATGCACAAAAGAAACCATCATATTGTTACTGAAACATTTGTCTTTGGTGCAGCTACAACCACAGACAGAAACAAGTGCTAAATATTCGACTAATTTCATCCAACCTTGATGAAACAAGGAAGCCATCATTTTAGTTTTAATGCACAAAAGAAACCATCGTATTGTTACTGAAACATTTGTCTTTGGTGCAGCTACAACCACAGACAGAAACAAGTGCTAAATATTCGACTAATTTCATCCAACCTCGATGAAACAAGAAAAAAAATCATTTTAGAAAGAAACCATCATTTTGTTACTGAAACATTTGTCTTTGGTGCAGCTACAGCCACAGACAGAAACAAGTGCTAAATATTCGACTAATTTCATCCAACACTGATGAAACAAGAAAACCATCATTTTAGTTTTAATGCACAAAAGAAATCATTTTGTTACTGAAACATTTTGTCTTTGGTGCAGCTAAAACACAGACAGAAACAAGTGCTAAATATTCGACTAATTTCATCCAACCTTCATGAAACAAGGAAACCATCATTTTAGTTTTAAAATGCACAAAAGAACCCATATTTCGTTACTGAAACATTTGTCTTTGGTGCAGCTACAGCCACAGACAGAAACAAGTGCTAAATATTCAACTAATTTCATCCAACCTTGATGAAACAAGGAAACCATCATTTTAGTTTTAATGCACAAAAGAAACCATCATTTTGTTACTGAAACATTTGTCTTTGGTGCAGCTACAACCACAGACAGAAACAAGTGCTAAATATTCGACTAATTTCATCCAACCTTGATGAAACAAGGAAGCCATCATTTTAGTTTTAATGCACAAAAGAAACCATCATATTGTTACTGAAACATTTGTCTTTGGTGCAGCTACAACCACAGACAGAAACAAGTGCTAAATATTCGACTAATTTCATCCAACCTTGATGAAACAAGGAAACCATCATTTTAGTTTTAATATGCACAAAAGAACCCATCATATTGTTACTGAAACATTTGTCTTTGGTGCAGCTACAACCACAGACAGAAACAAGTGCTAAATATTCGACTAATTTCATCCAACCCTGATGAAACAAGGAAACCATCATTTTAGTTTTAATGCACAAAAGAAACCATCATTTCGTTACTGAAACATTTGTCTTTGGTGCAGCTACAGCCACAGACAGAAACAAGTGCTAAATATTCGACTAATTTCATCCAACACTGATGAAACAAGAAAACCATCATTTTAGTTTTAATGCAGAAAAGAAACCATCATTTTGTTACTGAAACATTTTGTCTTTGGTGCAGCTAAAACACAGACAGAAACAAGTGCTAAATATTCGACTAATTTCATCCAACCGTCATGAAACAAGGAAACCATCATTTTAGTTTTAATATGCACAAAAGAACCCATATTTCGTTACTGAAACATTTGTCTTTGGTGCAGCTACAGCCACAGACAGAAACAAGTGCTAAATATTCGACTAATTTCATCCAACCTTGATGAAACAAGGAAACCATCATTTTAGTTTTAATGCACAAAAGAAACCATCATTTTGTTACTGAAACATTTGTCTTTGGTGCAGCTACAACTGCAGACAGAAACAAGTGCTAAATATTCGACTAATTTCATCCAACACTGATGAAACAAGAAAACCATCATTTTAGTTTTAATGCACAAAAGAAATCATTTTGTTACTGAAACATTTTGTCTTTGGTGCAGCTAAAACACAGACAGAAACAAGTGCTAAATATTCGACTAATTTCATCCAACCTTCATGAAACAAGGAAACCATCATTTTAGTTTTAAAATGCACAAAAGAACCCATATTTCGTTACTGAAACATTTGTCTTTGGTGCAGCTACAGCCACAGACAGAAACAAGCGCTAAATATTCAACTAATTTCATCCAACCTTGATGAAACAAGGAAACCATCATTTTAGAAAGAAACCATCATTTTGTTACTGAAACATTTGTCTTTGGTGCAGCTACAACCACAGACAGAAACAAGTGCTAAATATTCGACTAATTTCATCCAACCTTCATGAAACAAGGAAACCATCATTTTAGTTTTAAAATGCACAAAAGAACCCATATTTAGTTACTGAAACATTTGTCTTTGGTGCAGCTACAGCCACAGACAGAAACAAGTGCTAAATATTCGACTAATTTCATCCAACACTGATGAAACAAGAAAACCATCATTTTAGTTTTAATGCACAAAAGAAATCATTTTGTTACTGAAACATTTTGTCTTTGGTGCAGCTAAAACACAGACAGAAACAAGTGCTAAATATTCGACTAATTTCATCCAACCTTCATGAAACAAGGAAACCATCATTTTAGTTTTAAAATGCACAAAAGAACCCATATTTCGTTACTGAAACATTTGTCTTTGGTGCAGCTACAGCAACAGACAGAAACAA
>JASANE010015903.1:0-54070 GCA_030248225.1 Trileptium ribeirensis
GTAACATACAGGCGAAAATTTCGAGGTTACGACCAACGCGTCGAATCTTGGAATCAGTTTGACTTCGGCAGCGCGGAGTTCGGTCGACTCTACTGACCGGCTCCGACGCAGGGCTTTTACGTGTTAATTGTTCGTTGTTTTCACTTGCTCGGTGGCTTTTCGTTTCTTCGCTTTTCGCTTCGTATGGGATCGATCGTGAAAGATTTCCGCGCAGGTATACACCTCGCGAAGGGGGTTCAGCTGGTGCTGCCCCAAGGATCGAAAAATGTAAGTATGAGGAAGGATCGGCGTATGCAGGGGTCTAATTTCCCTGCTGTGTGAACTGTAACAGGCCGTTCGTATAGGTACCCAGTGAATGTAGCGTGTCCCCTTTATATAAACAGACTCATTACCTTTTGGAGTTCAACCCACGGGTCCCGCTGAAGTGCTACACACAGACCCCACTTAGAATGAATATCTAGGATCGAATTCCGAAGTGGAAGTGCAAGGCGACTTAGGGTACGTATTTACCGAGCACGAGGAAAATTCACCAGTCAAGTCGAAGTCAGTCTGATTCCCCGTGGTCTTAGGTGAGGCACAGCAAAATGGACGCTTCACGTCCAGACTTTACATGACTTGCTTCTTTTGAGTTAGGTTCAATGAAGTTTCCTGAGCCGACCACGGTAAAATTTCTTGAACGTGCATACCACGAAATAAGGACTTGTTCGATGATTTGTTTTGATGGTTTTCCAAATTTGCAGCTTAGTTGATTGTTCAATGCTCATGCCGTGTTGGAGCTTGGACAGAATCGCAGATTAGGGACGGAGGACCAGCCTCCGTCGGGTTTTAGGAAACCCCTAACATTTCGTCTTGTTCTTTGAGTTAGGAAAATTTCGGATTACAAAAGACATATCAAATTCTAGGTGTTACCACTTGAATTTAAGGTGTTTGCTGTCTAGGGATCATCTCGGTTTACATGGTTTGATCTTAACTTTAGGGCGTTTGAATCACTTCTGTAAGTATCTCATTGGAGCACGAGTTTCTTCGTGACGACTGACCGGACTACCGTTAGACGTCCCTCTAGGCCCCGCCTTATTCCAAAAAACGAGCTGGAGGAGCAAAACCCCCAGCTGAACAAAATTTAGCCGACCTCGACCTAGGACGATGACGCTTCGTTCTATGGTAATACACAGGTTTTGGACCCAAATAAGAATGTGATCAAAACAATTAAATTTACCAGTATTCTCTATTGTCATGCGCAATGGTCCCCTCTCGAGACCATTGTCTAGAAGGACTAGAATTAAGGCTCGCCCTCTGAGCCATCGCTAGAAAAAGCCGTTGCGGGAGAAACACATTGTGTCCCCGCCTTCAAACAAAATTTTAGGACTTTCTAAAAATAAAGAAAACTTACCTCCTCGCCCGGGCCATTTCGGCCTCAAACCGGGCGAGTGCAAAACCCCTTTTTCTCTTTGAAGCGAGTTAATCGCTGAGTTTACTTTTCTTTGATTTTAGCTCGGTTTGCCCGTTAGGCTATGTACTATGTATGCCCAGTTTCACTCTTTCTGTAGTTTCAGTATCAGCCAGTGCTGTTTTCCCAGCTAGTGAGTTGAACCTGCACGGAGAATTTAAGTCCGCTGCAGTTTCTACATGTCTTAACCATTCAGCCATAGGAACACATCGACTTTTATTATTGAGTCGGTGATAACTCAACTGTACAACGCAACAGTTGAGACACTGCATACAGCAGTGTATTAGGACGACAAAATCGTCGTTAGAGAGAGGCAAAAGACAACAACCGAAGAGAAAGCAAAAGACGCAAAGGCGTCCGGGGCTGATCGCCCCGTCCCGACGATCCAAAACGGCCCCAAAGGTAGTAAATGAGGCCGAGACACTCCTCGGCTCGGTGCGTTGAGCCCGCAAGACTTGTTCCCACCAAAATTACAGCGGACAAATCAAACTGAATCCAATCAATCAGGCTCGCCGCTGGGGGCGGACACGAAACTTACCCAGAAGGGCATGTCGTGTCATTCAACGTCACGACCGCGTTCCCCTACCTGAATATACTGAATTTCACGCCTCCCCCCTTTTTTTCCTCTTCTCCTGCTTTCCGTTCGTTCAGTCGTACCTAGGATAGACAAATTGATCAAAAACGATAGCGGAAATTGTTCGGTCAGCATGACAATCGAATCCACATCGAATATTCACCGGACCCCCGTATTGGTATTGTTAGTAGAGTAGGGCTCGTAGGGCCAAACCCCGTTTTCACTTTCACTTTTCCCTATGGCTTAGTTTACTGGTGATCGCCGTATGTTCGAGTTAGTACGGCAGGAGCGTTTTTCTGAAGCACTCTAGGGCCCCGCTTGCTATGCCCCATAGCTGAAACAATCGCTAACATTGAGCTAAAGCAGGGATAACCGCCTCTAGTTCGCAACTTGGCGAATGTCTGCACGCTCCTCCCCAATTCTGTTAACGACCCGCGACTTGGTATTAAACCGAAGCAACCATAGCAAGATACTACTAGGCTTTTGGGAACACTCGTCCCTCCAATAAGCTCTGATCTTTGTAAATAAACGTTGTATTTTGACACATCGACTACAGTCTTCTTCGATACCGAGACGATAGGGTGTTTTGCTTTTCTGGTTCGTCCGCTCGGACGAGGAGGCACTGCCCGTCATGGCTTGTGGGCGAGAATGTCACAAGCACTGGTGAGCAGGGCCTTCTGTCTACTCTATTTCCGCTCTAATAAAGTAACCTGATAACACAAGTGAAATTTTATTAGATCATGACCGAAACTCAAAATTTGCTAGGAATTCTCGTAACCCTAATGAGTTAAAACTTTTACTGGTCAAGGCACCAGTACGCTCGCATAGAATTTATTGAGGAAGCAGGCCAAGCCATCGAAAGTCCGACACTAAACACTCAGGGCTTGTCGGAACCCTGTGGGGGCCACATTGGTCAATGCTCTAACACGGAGCATATCGCGATCTTCGCTAGGTAGATCAACTTGAGTTTCAAATTTCTAGGGACAGTTTCACACTTTATTTCAACGCTTATCATACTGAAATAGAACTAAACAACTTCCGATGAGTCTAAGGCTGGGAATAGCGGCTAAGCTCCATGACCTGCGAGCAGGTGTCGGTGCTAGCCTCCCTGGGGGACCTCAGAAATCATACCCAATACTAGACACGTGCGCAACCCTTCGGGCGGGGTGCGAACACACCCCGTGAAGTTCGCCTGCGGCCTGCTAAGCTGCGTAGCTTCTTGGGTCTGACCAAGAATAGGATTAAAATTTAGTATTCACGGTCCACCCTTGAGGTTACGATAGCCGGGCTCGTATGGGCATGGCGTTAGGAAGTTGCGCCATGCAGCTGCGTCACCGGTTATTACAGATAAAACCCGACCTGGCAGAAAAGTATCCGTATCACTGCTTAAGCATTGGTTTAAACCCATCGACTCCTATTGCCTATCCCGTAACGTGTGCTCTACCGCGGTGTCAACGTCACTGTCTAACGATCTACTATCGATATTTTCAGAAGATAACTGTTGCACTTCAAACGGTTCTGTATCCTTTGCTTGTTCACGTGCAGCTATAAGTGGTGCTAGTTTAAGCTGCCTAGCGTTAACCGGCTTCTCTATTGTCCGCGTAGCTCTGCATACAGGTACTATATATGCACCAGTTCTATCAGCGGCCAGGCGTACCAGGCGATACGGTCCCCGCCAATGCCTGGCAAGCTTCTTTGATTTTCCGGTAACTCTTGGAACATACAAATACACCCAATCATCTTCGAGAAAGGGCAACGATCTGATTTTCTTATCATTGTAAATCTTTTGCCGGGTTTGGGCCACTTCGGTATAGTCTTTAGCTATATTCCACGTTTCCATCATTCGACTCGCATTCTCATTGAGAAAATCTTCCAAAGTTTCATCCGACGTCACCATGATTTCTAAATCTAAAGGAATAGCTGGATCACGACCAAAATTTAGAAAAAATAGTGATTCGCCTGTAGTTTCGTGAGCACTATTCCTGTAAGCGAAGCAAGCATATGGTAGTATTTCATCCCAATCATCCTGCGTTTGGTTAACGTGTAGACTTATCATTTGTTGGATTGTTCTGTTGAATATTTTCACCATTCCATCACACACGGGCTCAACATCCGTATGCCAAGCAGTTTGCATACATCCTGTACTACTTGTGATACCAAATTTGGGCCCTGGTCATTCAGTAGACAGTACAGGACACCAAAATGACATAGTAGCTGTTCCACCATTGCTTTCGCAATTGTTACGAATTTTGAGTTTTCCAACGCGAAACGTTCAACCCATTTGGTAAAATGGTTCATGAAGACGACAAAATATTCGTTTTTACGCGTTGTTTTCGGGAGCGGTCCAAGGATGTCGGACGCAACCAAATGCCATAAGGGAATGACTGGTTTAATGGATTGCAGCTCCGGGATCGTTCATTTAGTTGGATCTTCCTGAATCGAACACGCTTCAGAACTGGCGCGCAACTTCGTCAAATACGCATAAACTGTTGGCCAATAGTAGTGTGTTGTTACATTGTGCATGTTTTTCGACCTCCCACGTGTCCTCCCAACAAGTGACCGTGGCAGACACTCAGAACCTGCTAGTGATAACCCGTTGAAACGTACAGCTAAGCATAGTCCCTGGTTGAATTCTCGTAATATAACAAGCCTTGCTCACTGAACCATTGTACCGATCGATCATATCGCAATCGATGCATCTTTTCTTTGACGAATGCGCCATTTTGCTGTAGCTTACGGAACCATTCCGTTGATTCATCGGCGCCTGTTGTAATATCGACTGCTGCCAATAGAGAAAAATCTCCTTGTTTTTTCGAATAAATTAGGTTCGTCCAAATTTCACATTTTCCCGGGCTTGTACATGATCAGTTGGATTGCAACTATCAGGATAACGATACAAGGCATCCGCATATCTGGGCAAGGAACAATTTCTACGTCATATGCTTGTAGTAGGAGACTCCACCGACATAGCCGCCCATGTGATCACGTAGAGTTAGTAGCCACATTAATGGCTGACGACCCGTGATACTTTAAACATTTTCCCATACAAATAAGGCCGGAAATATCGAATTGCCCACACAATTGCCAGCACTTCTCGCAAAATTATGGGATAGTTCCGCTTTGTTTTAGTGAGTACTCGAATGGCAAACGCGACGGGATTTCCCTTCCCGTCTGTCTGACGTTAACTAAGAACGACTCCAATCGACTTGTCGCTAGCATCAGTCTGCAGTTCAGATGGTTTCATGTTATCTGGGAATGTTAATAGTGGTGCTGTGGTTAACCGTCGTTTCAATTAATCAAAAGCCAACTGACATACAGTGGACCACTGAAATTTCACATTATTTTATACAGGTCGTGAATAGAAAACATTCCTCTGTCGGTTACTGAATGATAACAGCTGCAACAAAATTTGACGACTTACATACTATATAATGTATATAAATACTATAAACTATAACTATTTGATCTATCTTGATAATTTTTGTTAAATTATCGAAACTTTTATTTCTGATTTTGTACATTTTATGGTGTATCCTATTCAATGTAGATAGCTGGACGTGAGAATCATTCTTATGTAACACCTAACATTGCCCTCAATAACACAATATGCAGGTGTGTCGAGTTGAGGAATTAGAAGAGTTGAAATGCACATTTTTGACGAATTAATTTCTAGTATTTCATAAAGTAAACCCAACGGCAACGAAGATAGATATATAGCGCCACTGAGAATCTGATCCTAGCACCGAGGAGTATAGTGGCTCGGCTGCGTCAACCGAGCAACCTTTGCCTAATGATTTCTGGAAGGTCAGCTGCATCAGCTGATAAACTCGGCCGCCACGCCAACTGCAACTGTCGGTGAGGAGCTGTAGAAAATATCTAGCCAACTGCAGCAGTTGGGTCAGATGTAACAGCTGATGAACACGGTAGGGAAACTGATTGCGCCAGTCAGAAGCGATAAAGACCGGCTGCAACAGCCTAATAGAACAAGCTACCAAAAACAGCACGATTTACTGCAACTTAACTGCTGAAAACTGATCCACTTGCTATTCGAACAACAGACTTATATACAATATTTTTGAAATATCATCGACATAAAAAATAGCAAACTGTCTTGTAAGACTTTCTACGAAAACACTACAATATTGCAGAAACCCCGCAAACCCATAACATTTTTAAACATGTTATAGCCACAAGAATATTAAATATCTTATAGCCACAACAATACCATCACCTACCACTTCCAAACGGCTACAGACAGATAGGTGTGAAGAGGGTGTAAAGATTTATCGTCCTGTGCTAGGCAAATATAAAAGCTGGCGATTTCACAGCCATGCTTATAACAACTAACTAAATGAACTTGGTTGATTCGTCTACGAATCATACAAAATTTCTTATATCAAGTTTCTTAAAATCAGTTGACTTAACGATAGGTAATGCAAAGATCTAAAAGCCATCTTAACTTAATGAAACATTTTGTTATTTTGCCATTATTGAAAACATCTCAAAATAGTTTCCAGTTAATTTATACAGCTGTATTCATGTGAATGTTATTTATTCATATTTGTCTGAAGTTTCTTCGACACTCAGTTGATATTGTGAGCTAAGTTCTCTTTCAACTAGACTTGCAGCGTTGCTTTTAAACTAAGTAAAATTGATTAGACACCGTCCGTTATCAAAATCGAGACATAATCTGGCATAAAATCGTACGAAGTTGTGCCAATATGATTGACATTGAACGCTGAATTCGAAGCATAAAAACTGCCATATCTGAAGGTCATCAGAGATCAATAAAACACCAGGAATAAAGCTGCACAATACGAATTTATTGTTGTAACAAGCTGTGATTTGAACAGATTTGGAACGATCTATCCCGTAACAATTTGATCCAACCTTGCATATATAAATAAATATACACCATTAATACCATTATATGCATGTCGATAAAATGGATTTTAATATTTTGCCCGTTATTTTACGAAATTTTAATATCCAGGAAACTTTTAGTTGCGAATTTCAGAAGAAACAGAAGCCTTTTAATTTCATGTTATTTGTTCAGTAGCTGCTTAAGTTCATGAATTTGGTGAACTTTGTAGCATATCACATTGGTATCATCAACATAATTGTGATAACGCTTAGATTTGAAGCTATCTGTTTAGTTATGAAGCATTTTTCTCCGACTTGCGCATTAAAATTATAGTTAACCTTGCAACACAAGACAAGTTTATAGCAAAGCCCTCCATTAGCATCTATATTACGCTGTTAAGAACACACTGGATATTTTGGGCAAATAAACTAATAGCTCTTAGCTGTTCATGGCACGATCATGAAAACTTGATTTCTTCTGCATTAGGCGATTTCTCAGTGAAGGACAAGACTATCAAAGTGACAGTTCCTTGAAGATAATACAGCGTTTACATCGAGTTATGTGCGGTCACTGCACAATGTGGCAACATTTTTGAAAAAGCTGCTACAGGAAACGGTGTCGCTTTTAAAAACTGCTACAAGAACTTATGTCACTTTAAGAAAATCGGCTACAAAACTGTGTCACTTTTGGAAAAGCTGCTACAGGAACTGTTCCACTTTTAGGAAAAGTGCTACAGAAACTGTGTCACTTTTACGAAAAGTGCTACAGAAACAGTGTCACTTGTAGAAAGCTGTTACAAGAACTATGTCACTTTAGAAAAACATATAAACAAACTGTGTTACTTTTAAGAAGTACTGCTACATAAATGATCATCCTTGGCACCTGGAGCACAGTGGCCCTAATCTCTTGCTCAAGAAAATTATGCAAACAATAAGGCTCGAACACGCGACCTCATGACTGTGCGAACTGCGCTCTAACCACTGCGCCACGTGTATAAATTGCATACATGAATAAATATGCTGGATCAAAAACTATAAAAAAATACTTACTGCAGATGCAGGCCCGGCTCTAGGGTAGGGCTAACTGGGCTATAGCCCACAGGCCACCTTTGGGGACAGGCCATTTTTGGGCGACTGCATAAGTTTTAATGCCAATTTTCTAACAAAGGCTTAAATTTTTATCTAAGTCAGGCCATTCATGGATAGCGACCACCCAAGAATTGCTATGAAACTGTAACTCCAGGCCATAAATCCTTTAAAATGTCACAGTTTCGTAAGTGCATGGCACTAGCAGGCAACCATTTTACATTGTATCAAACGTAAGTCTCTTTGACCTATCGGCCCAACCACCTCATTGGTGGCTCAGTTCCAAGTGAATATGGTTCTCTTTTGCTCATTTCAGGATATTTAAGCCTGGTAACGCTTTGCGAATCATATTTTATTATTATTATTAAGCTGGTTTCATTGATTCTGGTCCTAAGTATAAACATTATTCATTCGTGCATTCATGCATGTATATTGGTCATAGTATTTGTGAAGTGTTTTCTGTGCCACAGTATAGAGAATTAGTGAATGTGAGCTAGTGGAACATACCAGTATCCGAAACGTTTTCGGCAAACAGGCCACATCAAACCATCAGCCCACAGGCCACAATGAGCTTGAGACGGCCCTGTGCAGAGGAACACCTAACCCAAACCTATGGATTTGCAGGACGAGATGACCCGCTACACCACCTGACCGCGTTTTAATAAATGCATATATCCTACCTCGGGTCATTTGAGTGATATGCTATTTCGAACTAAAATAAAATTTTGGAGGCAACACTAGGGTGAAATTTGAAGCAAATCCTTGCTCTTTTATTGCTTTAGTTGATTATTTAAAGAATTTTAAGTTTATATCTATATGATCGGCCAAACAAATGTCCAAAGAAATGTTATGTGAGTTAATGGTTGTTATTAACCTGGGTAAACTTAACGGCGAAAGTAAAAATCTCTGATTCAAGCACACTCTCTAAAATGTAACTCCATTTTCAGGCATGATAGCTTGTAATACGCACAGTAATGCAGAACCATACGTTGAACTCTTAAGCGCAGGCAACTCATGTAGTAATGGTTGTTGTGTGAATATATAACAGTAAAAAACTTAAATAGAAGACATTGTATTATGTAAAAAAATTGCTAAAATAGAACATACAGAAATATAATACACATTAGCAAACACAAAAAATATATAAATTTCACATTTGAAATAGCACGTGTAACTGTAACTAAAACTCACTGTATCTATCTATCGACATTTATGAAATCGAACACAATTGTGTTTGCGAAGGAAGTGAAATAGTATAAACAATTGAACAAGTTTTAGGAATATAAAACTCTTACAGCACAGTAAAATTTAATAATATATATAATATTTATATTGTTTTTGTTGTGGGTCTTGTTAAGGATAGGTTGACAATTTCATTTCATTAATCACATAATTTCCAATCCATCGCAGTAGTATATATAAGCTTTAAAGTGAAGAGATTTCATATCTGAGTCAACCTATATATTGCTCAAATGTTTAATAACTCCTGCGTGTTCACCAGACTAACTTGGATTGCATGACTGTAAGCGGCTTACAATTAAGGATCGTCTTATGTGAGCGAATAACAACGCATTTACAAGCATATCATAAAGTTCGCAACGCGTTACAATCCCCACGGTAGAGATTGGCAGCGCTTGGTTGAAAGGGTTAATAATTCCTTAGAACTAATGGCACATTACTTCACCTTACCATTTCACAGAGCCTCCATGTTGATAATGTACCATCGGTCACGGTTGTCCGCAACACAGCTTGGATTGATGGCCGTAGTACCGTCGCCCGATATTCCTCTGAGGAGACGTTTGGCGTCTTCAGGGGCGTAGCCAGAAAATTCGAACTGAGTGGCACCAAGGCTTTATGGAGGGGCACAAAATCCGAACTGGGGTACCAAGGATTTCTGGAGGGCACAAGTTAGTTGTAAATGCGAACAATGAGGGCACAATGGGTAACTGGGGGCGCGGCCCTCCGTGGCCCCCCTTGGCGTCTTTGATCACTTGTCGTTTCCAAGTTGTTGCGCTACCTCGTGTGCATCATAATCTGCTGGCTCCGTTTCTGTCAATAATCGCCGTGGCCACCGCTCCAGCGCCATACAGATAACTTGTTTCACTAATCGCAGACTGTTTAGGCTTTATCAAATATTAAGTTTACTAGCGCATTACAATTCGCGACCATATCACAAACGTCCATCTTCAAAGACGCACGCAACACCCACTTGATGCTGCGCCCACAGATTATCCTATTTTGTTATTTTGAAATTATCAAACTCTGCCTATGTTCGCGAACATCAAAATTGTTTCTGAAAGAAATTTTATCGCTTTTGAATTAAAAAGGGCTATGTTCCCGAAAAATAAACGACAAACTGCAGCACACCTTCGTTTATGCCGCCGCATCTACATTGAATTTGTTCTCGAACAGAAGCGAGAGGCGAATTCTATTTAAAAGCCACCAATTGTCATGGAACTGGTACTAGTTGGTTTCAATCCACAAATTTCGAGCTAGCAATGAATCCAAACCCCGTTCTTAATTGTTCCGTAACAGTGGATATGGATTCGATATCCGGTTTTACAAAATAGGATAGTCATTGGGCGCAGGTTAAGTTTATTCGCACATAACACCGAGAATATGGCACCAACCAAAAAATTCAAATACCTTTTACTACAGTATGGCTGAGGCTCTCGTGGCTTAAGGTTTCAGTACTATAGAGCAATACGAGGCGCGCGCTGACCTTGTAAATATCGATTTTTGTTCAGACAGGCACGAATTGTGTTTGCCATAGTATTGTTAGTCCACTGAACGCAGCCCTGGCCTTGGCTATTCTTACTTCGATCTCGGTTTCAGTTTATAGTGCACATTTTAACTGATTTCCAAGGCAACAGAAAATGTCCTCAGCCTTGATGGCTAGGTCTCCAGTGAGGACGGTTTGCTCAGCCAGCGTACAGCAACAAATATTTCCTTTGGTGTGCTTATAATCAATCCAATACTGCGCTTGCAGCGTTGATTCTATATAAAATAAATTGTAGGCCAGACGCTTTATCTGGCAGTACTGCAACATCGTTAGCATATGCTGGGTCACAGAATCGATGCGCTGAACCATTGAAGTTGATGCAGTCATTATCGTAAAGAAGCAATCGCACGATACACTCTACTACAAAGTTGAACAACATGGACGAAAATATGCAGCCCTGCCTTGACTTGAGTTTTCGCTTTGACTTGAAACGGACGTTTGACGGCTTAACCGAATAGTGCAGTACGATGGTTCAAACAGTACTTTTATCTTGCGTATCAACTTTGACGGCAATTCATCTCCTTCCATGACTTTGCACAACGATGGGCAGTGTACAGAGTCGAACGCTGCTTTGAAATCAATAAATCGAATGGAGATCGGCTTGCGGAACTCGTAACGGCCTTCCAGTCAAAGGCATAGCACTAATTTGCAAAAGAGATTAGTTTCACTAGGTGAACACTGAACAGCTTGAATATCTGAAAGGAGCCGAAGAAAGCCTAACTCGCACTTCTACTACGAAAAAATTTGCGGCAGCAGCTGCTGCTGCGGCGTTTTGATTTTGATATTATGCATCATTTACGATAAGATGCGTGCACCAGGGTCAAATTATGTCCAAGTCAACTGGTTAGGGTGAACTATAGCTTAGCTGGACTACTATGGTACATTTTTATAGCTTAGCTAGTCTTAATGTGACAAACAGGGAGCTTCGCTACGCTCTGCGTGACAGACGGAGCTTCCGGCTGAACTGTCAATTGAGAAATTTTATTTAGTATTATGCTTAGTGTGCATTTTGTTCTATAATAGTATTTTCACATTAATTCTAAGTTATATATTTGTTTTAATATATACAATTAACGTTTTAAGTTGTATGCCGCTTTTGGGGCATTATTTAGGTACGTATAATAGAACGTAATGTTCGCGGACTAAATAGTTTCTGGTTTAAGTTATAGGGCTCAGCTGAACGCCTTGTGACAATAGCACAGTCCGCCTCGACACTCGATGACAAATGCATACCCTAGCTAGGCTATTCAAAATTTTAATAGTCGAGCTGGACTGTATGCGTGACATAGTAGCTAGTCCATTTGAACGCGTGACATAATTAGGACCGTGCGGACGCATCTTATTGTAAATGATGCATTATTTTGTGTTTTCGATTTTTTTTCTAACTTGAGATTATTTTATAGCGGTTTAATACCTATTCCTTGCAACTTTTAAAGGTTAGCTTGTTCAGGCTCATTTTTACATCGAGCCGAATTGAATCACATAAACAGGACTAAATTAAAAAAAACTAAAATGTAGAAATTTTTTAGTTTAAAACTTTGCATGAAAATAATTATATATAATGCATCGCCAATGAGTTCCGAATGCAAAACATGAATTTAAAAATCTCTACCTTTAAAAAATTTATTTAATAAAGTAATTTAGTTTGTCCTCCGACTTTTGAAAGGTTCGTTCAATCAAACTAATATATACTTTTACATCAGTCGATTATTCTTTAGGAGCCAAATCTTACATAGCATAATCAACATAGCTAAATTTAAAAGGATTCAATTGTAAAAAATTTTGATAATATAAAATAAATTTTTAAAATGGGATATTTTGTCTGAAATTATAGTGGCACATCGTCATGAAGCTCAACAAACACCAATAAAGAAGAATTTAAAAATTTCAAACTTATCAAAAAAAAATAAAAATGTCTTCAGTGATTGGGTAAATTGCATGAAATCATTTTTAGAGAAAACTGAAAAGCTACATAAATGTGAAATACGAATTTATCAATATTCAACGACGTTGGAAGCATTGATAGGTTTGTTTAAAAACCTTCAATGTCCATTTTGAAAACGCACAAGATTGACTAATGAACTAACGTGAAGGGTCTGACGATATATCGAACTGATATATCATAAGAATCAGGACTGACGATTACATGACGTAGGATGGCTGAGAATAGCTAAACGAACCAAATTTTACACCTACATAGGAGTGAAGACAAACCTTCTCAAATTTAAGCCTTTGAACAGGACTTAAAATCTGATAGCTGAACGGTGGTAAGTATGCTTTGTAAAAAATTATCAAGACAAGTATGATTTTTTCAAATATATTGCCTAAGCTATATGCATATATTGAAAAATAAGTATTTCCGATGAAGAAACACGAACGTTTTAATATACTGGTCCAGTCAAAGCCGAAACATGGATATGTGAAGACAGCTAAAGCAAAACGTAGTATCCGTACATTTGACTGAACCAGTATATTAAAAGCAGGAACCGGAAAAGACATAAGCAGACAGTTTTTCAAGATAAATTCAAAAAAGTTGATGTGACTTTTTATCCAAATATGTCAGATAAGATACGTTATTTAAAACGTACAAAGGTGGATTTGCTGCATATTGTCATGGAAGTTATAAAACAGTCAAGGTTAGTTCCGAAAATGCCGCTAAAACTCATAATAATAGAAACCGCAGAAGGCTTTTGTCAATTTTTCAGGGACTGATGAGCACACGTGTGAAACAAAACTTAAAAAATGTAAACGTTCAGATATAGTATCATTGAAACTATGGATGGCCAAAGCTTATGATATGTCATCCGACCAGCCCCAGGCAGCACCCCAGGCACCGAAGGCACCCCTCCCCTAACGACTGATCCCAAGAGATTAGACTTTGACGGAATTAAATCTCCGATATCGCAGGTGATGCTTTGTTGAACTATTCATATAAAAGTCATTCAATGAGCTCACGTTTCGAGGTCTTAGGTTTGCAGCGGGGATAGGCGGCGACGGGGTTATCTAGCAAGCGCTCGTGTGGGCGTAAAAGTTAATAGTGTCAAAACGGAAGTCATGTACTGCTGTGCTCCAACGATGCCTCCTTACCATGTGTGGCAACAAGTCGGTCACTTTTTGAGAAATTGCAACACAAACTGTGCCGCTTTTAATAAAATTTCTACATAAATTCAGCCATTTTCATGTATATGACAAAACTTGTCTAGCTACGGTGACACGGTTCCTGAACTCAAAAGTGAACAACTTAACATTTTAGTTATCGTACCGGCAAGGATTGTAATATATTACTACAGTACACAATATACCCTAATAATAAAAATCAGCATTCCGCTCTGTTCTATAGCCTAGCGTGCATATGTGAAATGTCTAAACTCTTCTTTTGAAATCTGGTACAAAAGTTGTACCAGCTGCATAGATTACGCTTCAGAATCAAGTGCCGACGCGCAATAACTACAGTATATTATTCTCTAAGAAGCAATAAATATAATTCTAACGTGTGGTTCATAATATGTTATATATACAGTTTCGCTAAACTGATTTGCCTCGCTCGGACAGCTGGACTAATCATAAAACAAATTTCAAAGTTTTAGTATGCAAACAAAGTATACCCGTAATTAACACGATTTTACATTATATTTTCCAACCGCAAAGTTCATTTTGTGAAATTGTAGAACTAACGATATTTAGAATAATATTTAAATATGAATGACACTCGAGCACAACTCTAGGAATTTGCTCCTTTTATGGATTTAATATGGGGTGGTTCTTTCATAAACTAGAACACTTTGGAGAAGCATCACCTAATAATCCAAGTATATATACGATACAAGCATTTATTCATTTTGCCTGAATATCTAATGTCTATCAAGTCAAAACATTTAGGCAATCGGTACAGACAATATATCTGGCATCTCGGCCGGGCCAAAATTTATGGGAGGGGCGTATATATATAATATATAAATGCCCTTCATAATGCACTATTTTTATCATTTTAGGTCGCCTGGATGTCACCAATTGCAAGCCGGGGATATTTAATTAGCAGTTATGCATTTCAGAGTTTTGTAAACAGGGTTTTTTAATTTAAAACAATGATTCGTAAATTATTATTTACGTATATTACTAACAATACTAGTAGTAGTGGTAGTAGCAAAGCTCCGGCCCTAAAAACACTCAGGCGCCGAAAAAAGGCAAATTTTTGCGGGAGGGTAAGATGAACCGTGGACACCGAAAATTTATGAGGAGGGGGCACGAGCCGATAGCGACCTCATCACTAACCAGGGGCGGACAGACTATGGTGCGGGCCACTGGGGAGATGCCAGTGTATAACTATCTGTATTTAGAGATATATTGTTGACATTTTGCTCAAAGTGCGCTTATATTTGACGCAATAGTAACACATCACACTTTATAAATATCTACTTTGTTTTTAATATACATAAATAATGTTGCCTGTTGCATTAATGATGTGAAGTATAAACTTTTCGTAGTCGAAATTAAGGTATATGTTAATATGTCGCACCGCGATAATGACAACTATCCGACTGGTCATCAAAACGTACATAGCTCTTTAGGCTATGGGCAAAATTGTGGCAACTTTCAATTTCAGCATCGAATTGTATTTTTTTACATTAGACAAAAACAACCCCAAATTTCCACATTGTTTTCGAGGAAATAAAATTCCCTATGCTTCAACATGTAATCAAGTGAATGTCATAACCAGCAGCTATCTGCAATGTCATCGTTGCAAAAGCAAATCATGTAATTAATATGTTGTATCGATGTTTCATACACACTGGCCCTAATTCATTAAGAACATATCCTATTTATCATATGATCGATCAATGTTGGAATGTTTTAGCCAAGCTTGGTCATCATGTTTCTAGCTCGAAATAGACAAGGTGGAGAACGTACAATGGTAACTCTCCAGAAAGCTAGCCTTCAGACTAGGTATTGGTGATATATCGTACAAACAACGTCTAAAATACTTCGGGTTAGAACCACTAGAAGTACGTCCTTTAAAACACGGCCTAATTCTGCAATTCAAATGTCTTAACACAGACATTGATAGATGTTATAACCTGTTCGGAATTTCTCGAAATAGAAATACGTATGGTTGTGAAAGAAAAGTAATAAATTCAAAGTTTCATTTTAATATTATGAACATAGTTTCGCAGTGAGACGCAATTTGGGTCACAAGGTGTTTTAAAATGAGCCCATGAGATCTAATATTCTCGGCGACTTATTTTATACTTTGTGCTAGGTATAGATGTGTAACGTCCGTCTACATTACATATTGAACAATCAACACTTGTAGCTCACTGTTTTGGTGATAAGACAAAGCAGCTAGTACAGTCGCCTGTGCAGAACTCTGTTTCCCATTTACATCATCATGCAATGCGTTAGTTTGTTGTTACGCACCGTACAGCTGCTTTGTTTTTGATAGTTCAAGGATTTAGACGAACATTACTCCAGCGTTCAAAAATCTATGTTTACGTAACAATTCTGGCGTTTCTTTTTCTAACTGTTGTTACACTGCCAAGCAGATACTGCTGTTTCCGTTGCAGCTGTAGTGCAAAAATATTCAAAATTACACAATCGTGTGGCATCTTTTGTTGTCGTTACACTCGGTGTGTAATTCTAAACGTTGCTGTTATAAATCGCGTAACCTCAACCAAAATACTTGCTACAGGCGTCGTTAAAAATGTAAGCTTCTATACGAATCTTGTAGCGACAGATAAAATTGTAGTTACAATGTAATGACAACTGCAGTGTAACGAACACTGCGATTGTTCGCGTAACCGTGCTCAGTAGGTGTACGCAACTTAATGTGAACGACGCATTACAGCTTGCCATAAGAGACTTTTGCCTCTTACAAATGCTCGGAGCAGACACAAATCACTACAACGAGCTAAACAGACTTAAATCTCTTTCGCATAGACGTAACAGATTTTTGTCTCTTTCGGCTAGCTGCAAGAAACTATTGTGTCTTATAACCAGCTATAAGAAACGAATGTCTCCTACAGCTATCCGTAAGGTTTGGAATCTCTTAAGATTGGGTTTAACAGACTTTTGTTTAATAACAGCAACAAACTAAAATCCGTTATAACTGTCCTTAAGATATTTTAATCTCGTATGGCCAGTCGTTAAAGACTTTTGCCTTTTGTGGCCAGCTCTAAAAGACAAAAATCTCTTAGGTACAACTGTAAGAGACTAAAACATCTTACAGTTATCTGTAAGAGATTAGAATATCTCACTATTGATTATAAGAGAGAAAAGTGCCTTATAGCTATCTATATGAAACTAAAACAATATACAGCCAGCCTTAAGAGATTTTAGTCTTTTTTTCTGTGAAAGCTGCACTACTGATACATGGAATAATTTACCCAGTTTTGTTCGTGCCAAACCTCCCATATCTGACTCAAGAAAATTCAACTCTCTCAAACAAGATTGACCTGAAGAACTTTCTGCAGTTCGGTAAAAATCTTTATTAATAATTTGAAGCAAAATTTCTCCCTTAAATTCAAAATTAATCTGTCACTCTACGTTTTCACCGAAACTACGTGAACTTGCATACTTTTTGGTTGAATTTCAGATCATTAACTTGTCTGTTTATATAGACAAACTTTACTAAATAACAACACGTCAATGACATATACAAATAAATACAATCTATACATGGGCTGACATCTAATAAAATTGTGACTATAATACCTTTATTTTAAATCCGTTACTATATATCCATGGGCTCTACAATTATATTGACACGATGAAAAATGGAAGGCTTCAGTCTTGTTTCTAATCGGGAAACTGATGTATGTAAAGATGCTTATACTAAAGATTTTGGTAGTAAAGTTAACGACACACTCTCATACCCATGCATTATATATATTCCAGAAAAACAAAGTACGTAAAGACCGTTCCTGGGCTCACATATTGCAGGAATATAATGATGTAGGTCACAAACAACCAAGCAACTCAATGATAACGAATAACTAAAGGTAAATACGGAAGATAGCCGAAAACCACAAGCCCAAAAACATTATAGGAACAAGTAACTATACTGTTTTCTATTCTCCCTATTGGATGAATCAGATTGTTGAGCATCTGATAACCAATGATCAATTTCAGCCAATATAGGTTTTTATACAGAACAATTTTGAATATTTAATGCACGTCTGCTTCCAAATCGTTCTCAACACGACAGCGAGCTTTCTAACTTTCCCAAACCCCTGCTAGAGTAACAAAATCAAAGGACCAACTGCTAAATTGTCTACTACAATTCGAAATCCAAAGGAGATCGCGGATAAGCTTGATTCTCTCGACAGCGCCTATTCGGCTACTTAGTGGAATTACAGTGGATAGTTGAAAATCGTAAGCACGAGGGCAGGCAAGAAAGACGTGCCTTACATATTCTTTTGTTTGGATGCCCGCAGTCCGACAGAATTTACAGCTATCAGTCGTATTTGTGAAAAAATGGGTGCGAATACACTATAAATAATGTTTGCATGACAGTATGAGGAATTAAAGAGAAAATGCTTTTGATTATCTGAGTTTTCGCATCTGTAAAAGGTAATTGCCATGTATTTATTAAGCAACAGGATAGCTATATTATGATTATTCTCATAAAACTGTAAACCATTTCTTTTCCGCCGCTATATCTGGTAGAAACTAGGTGATTATATATCGTCCTTCCATCAAGGGTTTCAGTTCTAAAAAGTTTGCCACTGATTTCAACATGCTTGGCCCTCCAGCAGATTCTTGCTAGTTGGATAAAAACAAAGTGGGCCATGAAACGCTATGCTTTCCTGATTACATCTTCAGGATTTCGCACATTGTGTCCAACATACCACAAGATGTGTAAAAAATATGTATTTATAAAATGCGCACGACCATAGTAAGATATATCCATAGGCGGTAGGACTAAAGGCATCTCTTTTATCTTGTTACCAAAACCGTTGAAAAGCTCCGCCTGTTCCATTCCATCTGCTTTGCACGAGATGTCATATAAAAAGCACCTGTCCAATGCGCATTGTATATGCACATAATAATGCAAGAGTAAACTTAAAATGCGCCCCCAACCATCCTCTTTTCACACCATGTACAAAACGTTGTTAGAGAATAAAACTCGGATTTCAATAGCCGTATCCAATTTCGATATTTTTCTGTTCCATAACGCCATTAGCGAATCCAATTCGGCCCCTGTATTTTAACACCAATGGGTTTGCGAACATTTTCAAATTATAATGTATCAAATATGAAACTGACTAATTTCTGTTCTTTAATGCAAAAATGAAATTTGTGTTCAGTGAACAAATGAATGGTAATTGCTCTTGACAAAAAGGATGATAAGGGGCGCAGCCTGAGTTTACTCGTGCATAACCGACAATAATATGTATTAGAGGAAATAAAGGACTACCCTGTCGCACCCGTCGTTTAATGCTAAACGGCTGCGATAGGAATCAGTTGACCATGCAATTGGCTCGTGCTTTATTAGGGTAGTATATCCGTTTTAAGAAATTTATGAAAGGCTGACCGAAACCGAAACTGTGAAGACAAAATTCCATTCCATTGTATCGAACGCTGAGAACTAGTTCACTGAAATAAAGAAGGCCTTATGTGGAGGAGTCTTATATAGTTGAAAATAATGTATACATTCAAAATGGCATCCTTATCTAGCGTCCCAGTATTCCGCAACTTTGGTCGACATGGATAAGTGTAGGCATTACCTTTTGGAGCCTTATGCGGCGTTCACGTTATAATGTCCCCAACGTTTGGAACCTATGTACCCACACAGTGTCAGACACACTGTTGACAACATGGTGTCTTAGACACCCCCATGTTTTTAATAAATTTTTTCAACGGTAGCTAGTTACGCGTATTACCACTTCCTGACAGTGTCAGGCACACCGTGTCTTCTGGCTGTTTTATTGACAGTGTTCGGAATTATTTGAGCAATGTTCATATGGGCTAGATACAAATATCGAGAATTTAGGAGAAACTCCACAGGACAGTTGACTAATAAACCGCATTAGCTACAGACGGTGTCCGTTATAGTTAATTCGCGCCAAATTGGTAGCTAAGGGTGTGTACGACACTGTCTAGAAAAATGTAGTAGCTAATGGTGTGTCTTACACCCTCGGCAATTGATTTACAGTATGAGTGTCACCCTGACTGTCTTTACGGTAGGATCGCGACTACAGGGGCTCAAAAGTTCCAAACAACGGGGACATTATAACGTGAACGCCGCATTATAGAAAGAACAAGGTGTAAATTTCGTAGTACTATACCAGCCGGGTAATAAGACGCCAGTTTGTTAACTGCTATATGTCGTTCTTTTTGAAAATTAGGGTAATGATACCGCTTAGAAACGTGGCGGGTAAAGATCAATACACAGGGCTGCGTTATACAAACAAGTTAAAAAGATACTAATTGTCTTCTGAAACCACGCTAAAATTCAATAGGGATTCTATATAATCCTGGTGACTTATTCCCGTTCATTTGGTTAATAGTTGTAGCTACTTCTAGCTCCGTTAAAAGTGCGTTTAAATCCGCTATGTGCTTAAACTCCACCCTTGGAATTGTCAAGTTCTAAAAGTACCGCTGTGCCTCATGGTCAACCGGGCATGATGTATAGAGGTCTCGATAGTAGTACTGCACCTCGTTCAGGTCGACGCTATGAATTCTCCTTAGTAGTCTCAAGCATGTATGAACCGTGATTCTATAGACTGCTGCCGTGTCGGTCTACTGTTGATCAGGTACATATATATATCAGAAATTTTATCTGTATAATGAGATATATGCCGACAGCTCTGGATCCAAAAAAGTTCATGGACTCCAAACTCATTTTAGCTCTTTTAGATTGTTCTACAACATGGCATCATGAAGGCCAGCACTCAAATTCTTCTCGGTGCATTTATAAGAACTCCAAGTCAATGCGTTCCCGGCGGCGTTTTGCTGCCTCCGGCTGCAATACCACACTAAACAAAGAACGTAATTCGCTCTTGGATCTGGCCAAAGCCATAAAGATTTCCCTATCCGACACTTCCCAAGTGTTATTTAGAATACGCATAATCGTGTCTCGAATATTATTATTTCAGAGGCGGAGGTTATTCATTTTCCAGAACCCTCTGCCTGTTTGCGGGACTAACGCCTCGGTTTTTAAGCGTACGCGTAGGACCAAAACATTACGGTCGCTCGTGGTCCAGGTCCTTAACGAAAAATTGCTGACAGAACGACAAGTATTTTCAGAACCTTAGACACCATCAAGTCCCAACTGACTGCCGCAGGTGGCAGAAGAAAAAATGATGTCAGTGAGCCTCCAAGCGCGGAAAATATCCCTGATACTGAGAAAGGACTTTAATTTATCAAAATCATCACCTTTGGGAACCACAGAGGGTTACTTCTATACAAAAACGACTGCTTTGCGAAGTTGAAGCCTCCCAATGATAATCGCCTCAAATCTCATAACGCGAAAGAATGTTCTAAAACTGTAACAGTTGTTTGTAGAAAGTGTTTCGGCCTGTACTTTTCGATGGGGCGTAGACGATATCAACGCTACGTTAATTCAGTTTCATAATTTCCTTTCGACCAATACTGCCCTACCTTATGCTATTTCTGTATTGCTGGTCACGTGACCTAGAGTTTTCTTATGTACCAGTGTTGCTATACCCGCGAAATTATTGCCATATTGAGCGAGGGAATAATAATACTGAAGTTCTTCACACAGGTACTATCGAAAAGTTCAGCGACAACTCGGCCCCTGAAATGGCCACCTACACTGTTTAGGTCATTGGTGGTCTCATGCAGTTTTAAAACTCGATGCTGTCTGACTACTGCCCTAGTATTTATAGTGGCGACGGACAAGGCCATAATATATTTATCAAAAAAACAAAGTTATTTCTTGGCATCTCTATCCCTCCGAACACGTCGTTTGAATGCCAAAAGGTTATCCAGACGTTCTAAGGAGGAAGCGAAGCGGAGTTTACACAGCCGCGCCAAAATTAACGTATAGGAATTTCTCTGTAGAAGAGAAAAGATCATTATCCACAGTAAAAGGTGCCTCATAAAAATTATAGACAAGTGTTTTCCGGGTGCCGAGAGAAGAAGGGCACTTGCTCTTCTTCTTCCATCAGATATTTAATTCCACCTTACATCGGATCGCCCAAATGTTTGTCTTGATTAAGACAGGGGTTTAAAGGCTGTTCTTGCACTCCTTCCGAAATTTTGTGGAACGGCACCGGCAGCGCCTCTGTGGAAACTGTAAGTTACTTCCCAGAAAGCTCCTCCGCCTTCTCATTTGCGGGCAATACCATTAGCACACGACATCTATC
Organism: Trileptium ribeirensis; assembly: GCA_030248225.1. Classification (NCBI taxonomy): domain Eukaryota; kingdom Metazoa; phylum Nematoda; class Enoplea; order Enoplida; family Thoracostomopsidae; genus Trileptium; species Trileptium ribeirensis. Next base: position 22,080 of record JASANE010015903.1, read on the forward strand.
CGCTGAACACAACTGGAAGGTGGCATGTTCCCGGTTATACACCCTTTTGCCACACCGTATTACCGTATGCGTCCATGTCAGGATACTATATCGTTCCATAGAATTTGTGCTTGCCGCCAAAAACTTGAGCTTATACCGGGAACCTGTCTAAATTAGATATAGAAAGATAGAGTCGTTATGAGATACAATATTTAAGCGCAAAGACTGCAGGTTTAAACATTTCGTTTCTAATAGTAAACGCTAGGACTATTAAGTAGTGTACACAATAGTACCTAACAAACATATTTATGCATCATTTACGATAAGATGCGTGTGCGTTATGCGAATTATGTCACGCGGTCAATTGGTCTGGTTCAGGTGAACTATGGCCAGCCCGACATTGCTGGTACAAATCGACAGCCTAGCTGAACTATTTGTAAAGCAAGAGTTCAGCTGAATTATATGTGACGAACGAAGGGCCTAGCTTGACTGTATATATATTATGACATATTTAGTACGCCAGTTTTTGTTTTGAATCTTATTGAATAGTGTTGCAACCACCTGCTAACCGAATATGACTTATTTGTTATGTGCGGTGCGACGTAGTGTTGTCCGATGTCGCTTAGGGGCTGCCACTCCCGACCACTCGCTCTAAGCTGCTCTTTTTTCTAATGTTATAACATCCGGTCCCTAAAGGTGACATGGGCCAGAACAAGCATTGTTCATCAAATAATTATTAACATTATTAGTTGATACAGAGGGCCACAGGCAATGCTTCCCATAGCGTAGCACGCCAACATCTACATTCGGGCGCATGTAATCTATAAACTACATATTAATAGAAAAACGCACTAACAATTTTTAACTGTTTTGGTACACCTTTTCACGAATACTAAATGCATTACGGACCTTGAGTGAACTTATTCAACGCGGTTTAGCATGTCAAGATCGAATCAATGGTTTTAATAAAGTATTAGCACGGTATGTGAAAAGGTTGGGCCTCATCGTCATGCTGCATCCTAAGAATTCCCTGGTTCACAAAACATACTGTGTAGTTTCTGTGGCAGGTTTTCTTAAGTGACATAGTTTCCATAGCCTTTTCAAAAAATATATCACAATAATTTGCAGTGACTGCATAAAACTCTGTGAATGGTACAAATTATTGATGGGAGGTCGGAATACTGCACAGCACCGGGTGCTACCACGTACATGGTGGCCAGGAGAAATGCATTTAAACACCACCTAGGCTGAAACGCCTAGTGCTGAATAACCTGGACACTCATATATAAGAAAGCAAGTTCGGCGACAGGGAAGAGGTAAGATCATCTAAATGTAACTACCTAAAAGCGGGTGGGGGAGTCGTTGCATTGTCATTATATTTATTAGTATGGTGTTTAAGACACCATATAAAGGGACAATTTGAAAACTAGTAGACTAACATCGCATCGGAGATAACAAAATCCAACTGGAACCGGATGCTTGTATTCCTACATAGTCACTATAACACTTTCAAACTTAATCTTTTCGCATACTGTAATACAATTGATACAACGTATGTTGTAAAGTGATTCATTACGAGCAGAACGGTTCATGCATAGCGTAGGCAACTAGTGCAAAGACGCACGAACATAAACGATGCAAAGTTAATCAACTATTGTTTCAGGTCTGCTCAACATTGGACGGAATACGCATTATATTTCTTGTGGGAAACGGTTCAATCACACTTAAAGCATAACCCATTAGTTTTACAGGCAATGTAAGAAAACGGTTGTTGTAAAGAACTCTAAAATAGCCTAAAATTAGTGTTAGTGTGCTATATATACAATCTCTGATGACGTGATGTAAGCTATTGGTCTACAAAAATTCCACATAAGGGATTCTCCATAAATTCTGCACTATATTTAGACATAAACGAAAATTTCTATTAATATGCTCACTCAAAAGTTAAAAATCAAAATAATGTTTATTAAAAACCTTTTGTTTATAATCAAACAGTTTACGACTCAATAGGTAACATATTTGAATAAGAAAATACCACATATCGAATCTAATCTCTTAGAGCAGTAAGATGAAACTCGAGGTTAATCCTTAGTCCCAATCCACTAATGGACTCATATCACCTTTAGGCTTATAGAAAATACGACAGCTTACTCGGGGGGTTCGGTAATAGCAGACTAGTTTGGTTATTTGTAGGAATTATTTATATGAAGCGAATGGCTCACTATCTTTAACCTATATATCACTGTATATCAATTTTAAAGCACGCACAAGTTTGAGCTGAAGTAATCTTGAGTGGCATTAGCGTCACGATACAATGACTGTTGAGATTCCACATGTACAGTAAATGGTATAAATTTATTGTACCAATTTCATAGTATATTCGAGATCACTAATTTATCACATATTAGCAGTCATTGAAATTTAGCGTATTTTGTATTACACTATGCTAATGCTTTCTATATAAAAGTTGGAATATTAACATAAACCCATAAATATATTTTGCAATAACTGTATCAAATTTTGTGCAAGGCTGTATCAAATTTTTACACCTAATAAATCCTGTGTTCAATATTTAAAATATATTTCGTAGTGCGCGCGACCACGCCCCAGTTTAGCATTTCAACTTATACCGCAATGTGACAGTTATTTTATAAGGTGCTACAGCAATTTTATAATGCGATAGGCACCTGGTGTTTGCATTATAAAATGTTGCCTTACTCTACACACCTTTGTTACATGTTATTCAGTAGGAAACCTGAAATTATGGATTTATGGTTCTAAAAAATAAAAGAAGGCAATACTATGATTTTCTAATTGGTGGTCAGGTAGCGTTAGATAGATGATGATTTTATGGCCAGAGCGCTATCAATGAAACAAACTGATACTGCTCCGCACAACAGCAATAAAATAGTTCATCACTAATTGCGCTGATTCTGGCAACATTGCAAATATGTCACATTGCTCCAGTGCCCACTGGAGTTACAAACCAGTCTACACTGATTTATAAAATTTACAGGTGAAATTATGTGTCCTGCTTATATTTCAACTACGTAAATTTGCTCAGTTAAAGCAACACCTGTGTACTAAATTGTGCGCTCCAAGTTTTGTTCTTCATTCCTTTTATTCAGATATCAATGCAAATCGTCAAGGCGAATCTGAAGTAAGAGCTTCCACCATGCCACGAGCACACCCATTTGCCGCAGTTTTCTGCATAAGCTGTTTGGCGCGTTCGAGACTCGACTGAAATGTTTTTTCCATGGATGAAATGTCAATTTTGGCCTTTTCCACTCCAGCGGATGTATTATTTTTCTTTGTTTTGCTGCGTTTGTTCTGGGCAGCACACTGCGCTTTCTGAGCTTTTTCGCGGCGTTTTGATATCATTTCAATTTCTGTAATCAACAATAAACAGGTGAGCAGGTGACAAACAATTCGACATAACATCAACATAGATGTCCGCTGTACGTCTGTTGTTATATAGTCTTCAAACATGTATAATTAAATTTGATCGGCCTGAAATGTTATACGTTGTTCGTTCAAGACCAAAATTTAAATTTTGTAACGACATTTGTCTCAAGGTAAAATGGTCTTTGTTATGGCAAAAGAAATCTAGAATAGTAGAGAAGACAAAATGGACTCCGGCGCTACAATGGCATTGTACAATAACAAACGCAACTTACCCAACTGTCCGGTATCGTAGTCTAGAAGCCGCAACAAGTGCATTCGATTATCTTTGTCAGTGTAAGGACTAACCGATGCTTGCCCCCGCCATGCGCAAAATATCACATTTCGACTGAAGATAATGAAAATACAGTTGTAATATTAAAAGTACGTTCAGATTAGAAACAACTTATTACAATGAAGTAAAGAGTACCCAGTCGGGAATAACGAAAACTTACCCAGGATGTACAGTCACGGCTAGAAATAAGTGCAAAATACCCGATCGAGATTTTGATCGTTTTCGATTAAACAAAATCTCGACCGTTTTGCGCAGATCAAATTTCTAATTTACAAAATTTCTATTATTTTCGATTAAACAAAATTTCGAGCAACTTTGATCGATATTGTGACTGAACAAAATTTCGATCGACTGTGATTTCGACAGTTTTCGAATGCAATTATTTTTGGCCGAGATTGTATTTACATATAAAAGAATATTATTCCAAATAACTGGATACTTGTTGCACGTTAAACTTAGATTACGGCAAATCTAAATAAAAGTTCAAATAATGCCGTGTTGCCGTTTGGGCTAACAATAAACATAAGAACTTAATACCACAACGATCTCCATAACATTATTTCAATTCGAGGCAGTTTATACGTGTTTTAGTCCACATTACGAAAACTCATAGATAATCGATCATTTCTTGCGTTCGGGAGGACTAGCATCTTGATTTCGTTTTTAGAGCATTGTTCATCCAGTTTATCAGTAAATACTAAGATCAATTATTTATGACACTAGCACTATAATCAAGGCTGTATAAGTAAAAAAAGTACTGTACTTCTTTGCACTCGTGGGGGCATGTATCTTGACTTCACCCAGGTTATCCCCAGTTGATGGCAAATGTAAATTTTGGCGTCCCCAGTTCTTGCTCCTAGATACTTTCCAACGAGCCATACTATCACATTTTTCTTTCTGCTGAAAATATGTGCAAGTTTTTCCATATTTTAGCAAAAAACTCCCTGCCGTTTTCCCTGCAGGGTTAACACTCACGAAGTTTTGGCTTGATATATTATACAGAACTGCTGTTAGTCTATAACAAATTTGAACCTTTCTGATATTTCCAGTATTTTATTCGTGCACCACGTGCATCTTCAATTCCCCAAGTTGGGACCTAAAGGAATCACATTATAATTTAGTTATACTTAGATAGATTAGAAAGCCAGCTGTGAATGGTGGCGTGCTTTTCTTTCTTCTAGAGTCAGAAGGTTTATGGTTTTCTCCCGATATCAGTACTATACCAAAGTAATGCCGGGTCCCAGCGGATCATTTAGCTATCATACCACGAGGACTAATATACACACTTGAATAACAAGAAAATAGCAACTAGGTAGCCAACTTATGGAGTTTTGAGTTAAAACTACGCAGAAGTCCATTTTAGTCCTACGTCGGTGCCAGATGCTGCCGGTCCCTAAAACATTTCTATTTTACGAAACGGTGGACGGGTCAATGCAAATGGAGCAGAAAAATTTCTGAAACTTAAGCTCCAGACGAAAAATAAGCGACTACTACTCACTGAGACAAAACACTTGTACGGCACCCAGCCGGAAGAAAGCGCACCACCCATCGAATAATTCCACAAATTAATTTAATAGCTGGCTTACTTTTTATAACTGCAGTGAACAGCAAAACTACCTTCGCCTGGAAAAACAATAATATTAAAAAACAATAAGATCAAAGAATATAACTATAGTCAGTTGCTGATTTATGGGCAGTCTAGTTTGCCTACACCATGGTTGTTCATTTATCAAAGTCACGAACTGAATCGTGCCAAAATTCCCGTTGACGTTTGTGCCATTTGTAATCGCAGTTTAGTTAACGAAAACAAAGGGTTTGTGATATACGGACGGAAATAAGTACGCACACATTTCTCAGATTTGCAATTTGTACAGGTTTATCAAATTATATGTTAAATCGGACAGCTGCTATGTTAATGGTTTATGGATGTATTATACTCAGGGCTTTTGGTGTTTTTCTTAGCGCAAAAACACAGCGAAATTTCAAAAAACACACCTAAATTTCAAAAACCACAAAATTTAGCACACCTGAACTGTTTAAGTAAAAGGCTACAAAAACCAAAATTTTTAAACGCTTAATACTTCTAACCTGACCATGTTTATAACTGTGGAACCTAAGTCTATAAATTCTGAAATATAAAAAAAATTAGCGCTAAATATAACTGATTGGTCCATTTTATAAATATAATGTATGCATTAATATAAAATTGCTAGTAGTCGGTTTTATCATTACTTGACCTTCTATGTAACGCTAAAACATGGTATTTGCGGGTTAATTAAAAACAGAGGTAAATGTCAAAAACACACCTAAATGTCAAAAAACACACAGTTTAGCACAACATGAATTTTGAAAAAACCCTGATTATACTATACATCAAAAAGCGATTGGTAACCGTGTGTTCACCTGTCAGCAGATTGCAGTGGTTGTAGTAACAAATTTTGTGTAAGGAAACAGCGCCGTACAGCAAGATTGCTGCTCTATAAAAAATCCTGTTCGCTTACATAGTATAAAATAGTGATTTGTGCACGATGACAGCTTTGTTATGATCGCGAACTCGCTTGACAAAAGAACAACCCAGATAGAAACGTCCAAAGTGGACTCAAGCATTACAAAATAATTGACATTCATTTAATAGCAAAATTTTTCAGATTTCAGCAGAAACGATCTGCAAAGTTATTCGAATTGGTTTAAGGCAATTGCTCAATGTCGAAATCGAGTGAAATTATATAAATTTATAATTCAATTAAATGTTACAGTAGCGAAATCCTTCGAAATCTCGTCTATTCTGAATCAATCGAAATTTTGGTCGATTGCTTTATACTTTTTCCTAGCAATGACTGTAGCTCATTTATACTGGTTAACCTAGACATACCTCATCGATATCTTTGCTGAAAAATAATACTCCCAAAACCACTGTAATGTTTAAAACACCGAATGCTTTCGAAGCAGCAGCTTCCAAGTAGGTACTCTCCCAGCACGAAGCACTTCCTTTCTTTCAAAATACACTATGTGCACAAAAATGAAAGCAACAAAGTTCGCATTATAAACCTTAACGTCAGTTTATAATTTATGAGTTTATAAACGAACGTAAAAAAACTCGCTGTAAAATATAACGAATTTTGTTTAAGTTTACGCTCGTTCGTAAACAACGTTCTAACATTCGTTTGCGTTTCCGTTCGTTCGCGTTTTGCGTTCGTTTTTATGCCCTTATTTTTGTCCGTGACCGCAAATATGCAACTTGAGGTATTTTGCGGTAAAATGACAATATTTGGGTGAGCTAAGAAGTAATACATTTCAAACACTACGCGTTAAAATGTTCCGGAAACAAGAACTTACTCATGCTTGCGAGCGCTGACTGACATTGCTCACACATCTCCTTAAACAACAACCCTGAATGAACATTGAGCAGTGCAACGGCGTCATCCCGAGGGCATTCCAGGATTCGACCTGGACCAAGATAGGGAAACAATATTGGAAGCCCCTGCAAACGCAAATCAAATTTTTAAGATAACACGCGCTCGTTGAACGCAAATATTATGCTGTAACATACCTTTCAATACATTTATTACACAAAAGTTGAAACTGACGAAGGTATTATAAACGGAGAAACTAGAAATTCATACCTACCTAGTTACTTGGCTCACTAAATACAAAACACTGCTTATAATACGTGTACGCAGACACACAAGCTTCGATACCGTATTATGTTAATTCCCAAATAATATTAAAGCTAGGCGGTTAGAACAAAATGTTGGACAACTGGAATCAAAAGTTAACGCCGTAGTACAAGGCTATCCGTCATAGGGTGTAAAAGAAACTCCTAAAAGGGCCTCGTGATTCCGATGCTGCCAATGCACGAAGAAGAAAATATGCATTCATACACAGTACGCCCCCCACAAATGAGTTTTCAGTTTCGAACGAACGCACATCGAACATATTTTGAGTTTAATTTTTATGTGCGAACAATTCTCGAAACTTCGAACACATTTCAAAGAAGTGAGCTAAAAATTTCTAAAAGATGTCGAACAAACTTCGAACACGCTTCAAACATATTTTGAAATTTTTCCAACGAATACCAAAGTTTATCATTGTTTAATGAGCACATTTCGGACGAGTACTGTGTACCTGTCCTTAAGTTTTTAACTCCTGCTACTATGGCGGTTTAGCATACACTAACTTAACTAAGTCAACAGATATTGTACCAAGATTCAGCGTCAATGTTACAGAACTCAAACAGACAATATCTAATAATACTTTCATCATCAGACATGACGGAGGAATGTAGCCTAGAAGGCCGTACCAAAGTGGATGATCTCTGAAAAAACTAGAAACACTTTGATGTACTTCTTGTGCCAATCGAAACAGTCTCTTTTCCCGCCCGTCTATCCGCCCAAATGCCCGCACTCCAGCGTTGATCAATTTCAAACGGCGGTCGCAATCGTTGTTGGTTATAATCGATTTCAGTGCTGCGTTCGTGAAAAACAAATTGCGCTTTTGCGTTGTTTCCTCCTGTTTTTCGTCTCTGCATACATTCATTGGTGTAATATCGGAACCGGCAATTAACAAAGGCTTATCCTTGACACGTCCAAGCAGTTGAGTAAATGGAAAAGCGTCATTGATTTCGAAGAAATCTCTTCAACATAATAATCGCCTTGGAAGTATATATTCTCTAATAAATTATAACTGAAACGGAGCCAACGAAGCGAGCGCCACATATAACTTTGCTACCAGAAAAATTGTGAAAAAATATCTTTGCCCGGCTGTGGGGTTGATAACTCGTCACCGGATTAATGAATCTTCACAATTTTTTATCTGATTACAAAATTCAGTCATCTGTGCCATGTCATTAGAAGAGAACTAAACGCGCCGAGGAAGCCTTGGAGCTCAAAATGCGCCCCCAAGGGATCAAACGTGACATTTTTGAAATTTGACCATCCGGGTATCTACATAATGTTTCGCGACCTATATATCATGGTAGAGACTATAATATAGAATTCTCTCATCGAGAGCTACAGCTTTGGTGTTAAGCATTTTTTGTCAGATCTGCCGTTTTGGCGTTATGAGCCAAAGGTTAAAACATACCCCAAAAAAGCAAGTCTTTGCTTGTTAGGGTGAAGTATGAGATTATGGTGTTATTTAATTCGTTAGACAAGTTAGTTTTATTGTAACTAATTGGTTGTTATTATTATCCCGGCGTGACGGCGCAGGAGCAAAATTTGACCTCCAAAATAGTCAAATTTCGCCGCTTTCCAATAAAGATGTATGTAGGTAAATCGATTGTGTCTGTAGGTTTTCGGGGTTACTAAATACGATAAAAACAGTTGTATTTGCGTGTATACATAATTAGCAAATGTTAGGGGCCCTGCTACGTAAAAATTACTCTTCAAATGATAATTTCTCTTAAAATTTGACGTTTATAAATTTCAAAGGTTTTTGTCTTTTTGGTCATTGAAAGAAAATAGTTCTTCACTTTTGATATATGACTGAAATGACCATAGCATTGCTACTGAAGTATTTCCGATATTATTGCTATTGTGGGAGTTTAAATAAACTCAGGAACCTGAATTTGGAACTACAAAATGGTCGATAAGCGCTGAGTAACCATACTCACTGCGTTTCCCATCGCTTTGCGAGTTATTAGTAATAAAGCCATAACACCCAAACACGTTCTTGTACAATATCTTTTGGGTTTGCGTACAATTTTTAATAGTTCCAGTGGTATAATTTGATACTCGTGGACAAAGCGGTGTATAAATAATATCAGATATTTAATTCGGCGTCTGCTACAAGCTGTACTAAGATATATAATTTTACAGAATAACAAAAATGAAATATTTTCAGTTTAAGATTGAAAGCCTGGTATTTTCGTAATGCCCCCAACGGCAAAACTGTTTGCTTCCTTCCCAGTCAAACAGCCCATGTGACATATGATTCACAATTTTTTTACAAAAAGCTCTTCTCCGAATTAAAAAATTCCATTAAATTATGTGAAACTAAAGCAAAATTTGCTTTTTAACCTCATCACACATGTTATTGCCCCTTTCCTGAGGCTATCTGAGCAATGTTAGCGTTTTGCGAAAACGCTGGATTCTAAAAATTCTTATATTTCGAAAACCGGCCCAACCTGTGGCCCAAAGCTCATGCCAGCTGGCAAAATACGGTGTCCCAATTTCGAAGAAAGTGTAACTCTGTTTCATGCCCCTCGCACAATTTTCAACGAACGGACTTATTTTATTTTTGTTATAAATCACTGCACACAAAAGCGTGCACGTTTTTTCAATGTGATTAATTCCTTTATTGAATTCTTAGTACAGTGAATGGAACGTCGAAAAATTCTTATTAGTCAGAGTGGTAAATTCCGACGGTGTCCGTTTCTACGTTTTTGAGTGAAACATACAACTGAACTTCGGTTGGTAGTTTGGCTGGCGCGATAGCTCATTCGAAGGCTTAAAATCTCTGCTTGTGACCTTAGAGTCAGAAGCGAATTAGAGGAGAAAAATAATTCCAGCTTTTCCGGCCGTGAAAGTGGGCTGAATGTGCTCGGGTCGGGACAAAAAGAGGTGCAATAATAAGTGTAACTCAAAAAATTATGCAGAATATCTTAGCAAACTAAGGATGATTTTGTAGAGCAAAATAGTTAAGGGTTTGCTACATATTCTTATAATTTTTTCAAAATCAAAGGCTGGAGGAGGAAACAATTGACAGGCAAAAACCGATGAGTCAAATATTTTCTCTGCAATCAGCAGGGGCGCCTTTACAGCACTCGACGACGTTTTGCAACATTCAGGGCCCGAGGCCTCCTACGGGGCATAGGGATTGCAAAGGGTGGCCATAGGAGGCGCGAACCGTGATAGCATGATTTTACCAAGGACAACGAAGCACGTTTTTGCCAGATGCCTACCATCCCGAATTTGGAGAGGCCATTATGTACGTTTGACGACTTTTTACGTTTGGTGCCGATACCAGATTACCAGTGCAAGGATATGCGTTTTCTAAACTACTAAAAATATCCGTTATAGCATGTTTTACCTAGGGCAACCAAGCATGTGTTTGCCAGATGCTTACCACCCCGAATTTGGAAAAGCCATGATGCACGTTTGAAGACTTCTTACGTTTGGTGCCGATACCAGATTACAAGTGCCAGGATATGGTTTTTCTAAACTACTAAAAATATCTGGAGTTCTTGACCAGTGTGTCCAATATCGTGGAGTCTTATTCCTTGCGAACTAAGGATCTGAATATACCACGGCAACAATTCACGAGCAGACTGAAAACACATTTATTTAGACATTGACCGCATTTGTAAAACGCGCGGATATAACGTTTGACGAAGTAGATGCTATAATGTTTACTGTTATTATAGTTGACCAAATTGTTTTGCATTTTTAATTTTTTGGGAAAATTTAAAAGTTGGCATTTGCTCTAAAAAAGCTGAAAAAAATTCTTGCTTATAGGATACAGGATTTCGGGCAAAAAGTGTTGTTTGAACAGGCCCAAGAAACCAAAACATACGAAAACCGCAATATCTGCGTAGCCGCTGGAAACATAATATAGGTTTTATTAGTTTCATTTTGTAGAGCAATTCACCATCTCTATAGCTGTATACAAAGCATGCTGCTGTTGTTATTTACAGTACAGGGTTAGGTCAAAATAGGGTTTTCAAATGCCCAAAATATACAAACAGATTAAGTATCTCCACAACCGCTTGAGTTATATGGGTGTTATTGGTCTTAATCTGTAGCGCAATTCAACCCCTAAATATTTTCAGATTGGGACTCGTTGTCATAACCTGGTATATCTCGTCAACTATTGAAGCAAAACGCCCTCATTTTGTAAGTCGTTACTCAATATAGGTGTGCACGTCTGTATAAATTACATATTCTGAACACTCAGAATTCAACAACTTGGCGACGAGGTACTATGGGATGTTGCGTTACACATGCAACAATAAGGTTTTGAGAGTATTAGAACAATCCTACTAGCAGCTACACCACCTACTGTCGCATCCAACAAACAAGTGCAAACGAATAATTTTACAAAAATTATAGATGGTCACGGACAAAGTAAAGTGCAGACGGGGACACAAGAAATTGCGTCTGGAGACGTGCGGATACAATTTCGTCTGGACTAATTTTATGTAGACGCGGACGCAATTTCATCTGGACGCGGACGGACGCAATTCCATATGCGTCCCTGTTTCGTGCACTTACTTTTGTCCGTGACTGTACTTTGAATTTTACATGAAGAATCAAAATAGTTGTGACGCAAGAACATTATACAACGCTTATTTTAGGTTTTTGTATGTGATGCATATAAAGCAGTTTCAGATGACCGTCTGCACCATTTTTATGCAAATGGTTGAAAACGGTATACCAAATTACTAATATTGTAAGTCCCAATAATCATGACATGCTAAATACGGATTGTGCCGTATTAGGGTACATTTAACATAGTATGAAATTACTCCACAAAAGTTCGTTTAGCCTTTACAAACAACATGTTACTCCATATTGTACGAATGTTTCATTGAGACGTTAGTTTTAAATTACGCTTACTTGACTGGGGGCCAATATCCTGCGTTGCGGTCAATAAAAATAAACGGATCTTCGTTATAGATACGACCAGAATAACACACTCGCTTTATTGGCGGTGGCAAATCACTGGAATTAACAAACATACCACAATTCATATTCATGTGTATTTTCATGTCCCTACTGATGTAGGGGCCAGAACCAGATTAATTATTCGATCTCGATAAATTGGTGCAGATTCACTGCGTGATCGACTGTAACCTGCATAGTTTTTCGTCGCAGCGTCTCCATGAGATGTCTCCGAATAGCTGCTCCATTTCGTACAGTCTCTTTGTATCTTGTGGACGTGTGTATGTATGTGTTTATGCACCGTACTAGCCAAAATGAGCGCTGTTCGTTCGATGTTCGCTCAATAACTTCAAAATTTTGTTCGAGACGTGTTCGAAATTTTGGAGCTCTTGTTTTAATTTGGTCGAGAGCTGTTCGAAATTTGTTCTAAAAGTGTTCCAGGTTTGATCGAAAATAGATTTTGTTCGATGTTCATTCGTTCGAAAGGTGACACTCATTTCTGGCTAGTACTGTATATGGGTATATGTATACCAGGGAACTAACTGAAAATTACTAATAATACAACAACCAAAAAACAAACAACCGAAAATATATAGAAAAAGGAAAGAAAAACGCAAGCCAAAAAAAAAGAAACCAATAACACAAACCAACAGAACAAACCACCCAAACAAAGAGAAGAGAAGCAAAACGATATCACAAAACACCAAAAAATCAAGAGCAAAAAACCACTAACACCACAAAAAAACACAACAACAAAACACAGAAAACACTCCCTACCCCCACAAACAAAACAACCAAAAAAAAAAAAACTAAAAAAAAAAAAAACTATCACAAAAAACACACAAAAACCACACACAAAACAAAAATAAAACACAACAAACCCCAACAAACAAAAAACCAAAAACAACACCACAAAAAAAAAAAACAAACAACCACCAAAACCAACAACCCAAACACCCCAAAAAAACAACAAAACAAAACAACAAAAAAAAAACCCACAAAACAAAAAAAAAAAAAAAAACAAAAAACACAACCACCCATGTATACACATGTGAATAAGTATGTATCTCTGTATAGCGTACGTCTCTTATAAAATGGTAATGTAAATTTGCCAAAATCCAAAAGTGTGACTTAAGGAAGCAGCAGAGGAACATATTTTTCTTAATGACTAGAAGGTTGGTCAACCCGCGATTGCGCAGAGAGAGGTATAACTGCGAGAAAGTGACGTATAGTCACAGATACGTTTTTGCACTCATCAAGTTATCATTTTTGTCAGCCTCGAAAACCTAGAGATTCGTAGATATAACAAATTACAACATTACATTGAAACCCACAAAATCATGCATAATTCATCGTAACGATATAATATAGTACGAATCTCGTAGCAAAACTACACTAAACATACAATCGTATCACGCAATGAAACTGTAGTATTTAACAATTATCATAGCTGTTTGCTGCACAACACTAAGTATACCATTTTAAATTCAAAAATACCAGATAATTCAAATTAAAATTCCTAACGATCGCGGAATAAAGCCATGACGCATTCCCTAATCATACAAATACGTAACGTGGGTATCGTCTATTGCCATGTATCCGCGGAATCGAAAATTATACTTCTTTAACCCCTGGCATAAAAAACCAATTGGACCACAACAGTCATAAATCTTAATTTCCTTCCGTTGCAAGTTCCCACCTGCCTCTGCAGAGGCACAAGATTTTTTAGCATTATCAATGCGGCAGATTTATTTGTATATGCCATTATACATGATTCTCTATATTGTAATATTGACGTGACGCTGCTGCATTACGCACTTCCACAAACGTAATGCCCATACGACCCCGGCTATCGTGACTTCAAGGGCGGACCTATGGGGTAAATTTTCTTCTATTCGGGTCAGGCCCAAGAAATTACGGAGCTTAGCAAGCCGCTGTAGCGCTTCACAGGATGTGTTCTGATCCTGCCGGACGGGTTGCGCACGTAGTCTACGAGGTACTACCTTTGAGGTCCCCAGGGAGGTTGGCTCAGTCACCTGCTCACAGGCCAAAGAGACCAGAGACCAGACCGCTATTCCCTATCCACGTTTAACCCGGTAAGTGCAAAGTTTTGGGTGTTTAGGTTTGATCGAAATTGGTTCCCACTTTATCGAAACGATGGGTTCATTTAATTTAGCCAGTGGCCCCCACTAAGGTCCGACAAATCCCTAGACGTTTAACGTCGGATTCGCGCGTGTAATTTCCTATTCTGGGTGCTCAGCGTGAGTTGTAATTTTGGCAATAACTTTTCCTATAATTGAATCGCACGAGTCGTACTTACAATATAACATAATTAATCCACTTGTTGGTAATCGACGAGTCACGCTAAGGTTTGCTTCATCGATGCACGTGTCAAACCTGAACGTGGGTCGTCGATTGGGGTGACGGATTTCAAACCCCTTTGAATACCTATCGCTACTAAGGTTCAGCAAAACACCTGAACAACTCGGGTTTCAATTGAACATTTATTGAAGAGTCACAAAATTGGGTATGGACAGACACATATTGTACGGGCGAATACAACAGGTGCTATGTCGCTGATATGGTACGCTAATGAGAGAATGAGCAGGGCGTCAAACGGGGTGGGTTGCGGAGTCATCGCCTTTTTCACTGAACTCCCACAGCTGAGTCAAATCACGGCGTATACTGTGAAGCCTTTTCTAATGACAGCTGTGCTTACCTTACTCATGAAAAGCAGTGGGTCGAATCAAAAGCCAGAACCGGCAAGTAATACGGTTAGACATCGATAAAAAGGAGGCGCCATTGAAGTAACCACTTGCTCGGAACTACGATTGCTAATATTAATGGAGGGTACTCCGACAAACAACAGGCTCAGGTAAGCGAAAGGCGGAAACGAAACAAGGCATACGGGACAAAGCGTACGATGGGACTTTCGCGGGACTTCATCTTGCTCATCTTAATCACGAGACTATGGTACATGATAAGTAAGCATTGGTAGCGATTAGTTTAATATACGGCTTAGTATCAATACAAGCGAGAAATGGTACATTTATAAATACATATATATACTGACAAAACGGTAAGTTTAGGAGGCAATCGTTGGTACGACTCGTGAGTTTTCCTAGCATGCGACAACAGCGCAATATCTAAATTTTTTCCTACTCACATACATACCTACTTACAGTGACCATGAAATTTTCAACAGGATTTATAGTCCTACTAATTAATTTTGGTTCTGGTTTCCGATAAAATCAAATTATTTCTCGAGTAATAGAAAATGAAAATCTCGGCGGGTTGTATGGACATAACTGCCGAATTTTCGGTTCTAATTCCTTACAAAATTACTTCACAAGCACTATGAAAAAAGTGGCAAAATTCAATCTTAGATCACGGCTAATCCATGATCTAAATAATTGCCAAAAATAGACTTTTCGTGTCTACAAGTATAGGCTATAACGGTGCTAAAATGATCGAGGAGACTTATCTCATCAATCCGCGCGTGGGTCCCGGTAGACTAAGGTAGGGACCGAATTTTAAGTTTTTCCTAATACTAAATTAAAGTCTTAATTTACTATGTGAGTTATGCATATGATTCGAGTAATATGCGGTTGGGTTCAGCTCCTAATTTTATAGAGTTATATTGTTAATTTATCCTAAAGGCACTAAACGATACACTAAAACATGCGCGTAGGCCACTACCGGAGTATCCTTAGTTCCGACTGGCTAACAAACTTGGTGTGTTCGATGAATTTTCTGTGCTAACTTACTACGTATTCAACTTAATTGACAAAATTGGTCATTGTCTTAGAACGATTGATTCGTTCACTATTGCAACTAAGCAGCGGTAAGGGCCGAATTCAAACGAATTATTAACTTACTACACAATCTACAAATTTGTCCTAGGTTCAATTAATTAATGCCAGAAAGTGGCTGTGCGTTATCATTATATAAAACTTATGCCAACTTTGAGGCATGGGGGCAGGGGTTAAAATTGTATCTCGGTACCTATACATTCAACTAGAACAAGAACTATGCTCAGCGATGCCTTATCGGTCATCTGCGCTATCCTAAAAGTACTAAAACTTAAGTTATTTTGACTTGAAAAAGGCTCTCAAAAAAGCTATAATCGGTACTAAAAATTAGTTATTATTTCGGGCGATGTCTACTCGACTAAGCGAGTCAGTAAGCGGAGGCCCCGGTTGTCGGGATAACCGTAACAATTTTACTAACTGTAATTCTTTCCGTTTGAATTCCTAAATCACTCGGATTCCTAGTTTTCGACCAAGACTTCGTGTGTGGTTCCATGGGGACTGGGGAAAAAATCCATAATTTTCGGTATATCGTTTATTTGCGAGCTTTTCTCTACGAAATTTTGCACGGCGGCTGGGCTTGACCTTAGGTATCAATTTTCTAGGACCGGGTCAACGGTCCTCATAAAAAGTGGTCGGTTGGGCCGAGACCCGATATCGCGTCTAGCGACTTCGTCGATTTTGTTACTCTAAAAGTTTGCCACTACAAACAAATTTACCAACTCTGGTAAATTTGATATTTTCATCGCAGTGGCCGTATATTGGAGATGCAAGTGTAATAAAATCGACGTGACGCTGCTGCATTGCGCACTTCCAACGCAATGCCCATACGACCCCGGCTATCGTGACTTCAAGGGCGGACCTGATGGGTTTCCATTGCTCGAATTTCCTTTCCCACGCGAGTCAGGCCCAAGAAATGACGGAGCTTAGCAAGCCGCAGGACTCGAACGGCGCCATCGAACTAACTATTTGCTCGGTACTATGTTGGCTAACAGGAGGGGTACTCCGACACAACGATAGGTTCAGGCAAGCCGAAAGGCGGAAACGAGGCGGGGTACACAGGGTTGAGCGTGCAACGGGACGTTTGCGAGACTTCATCTTGCTCATTCAAATCACAAAACTATGGTACATAATAATCGGTTACTTATATTCGCAGTTCGTAGCGACGAGGTTAGCCTATGACAACATAATACAACAATTTGACATGATAACACTTATTCCAACCAAAACAATGCGAGGTAATGTTCTTCGGTACGACTCCTGAATTCTTTTCTAAGGGTGCGATGACGGTATGATATTTGTTTTGTCCTACTCGCATACATACATACGTATTTAGAGTGACCATGTGAAGTTTGTTATGAAATGTCTAAATATGCTACATAATTTTGACTCTTGTTCCCTATGCAATCATTCCGCAAATGCAATGGAATTGCGTCTCTCACTGCGGTTAATCTATGATCTAGATCACTACAAAAACAAACATTTCGAGTACACCAACGGGAGTTATAACTATATAAAAAGGAACGATTGTGAGGGCTTGTCTCTCGAACAGCTTACGGGTCCCGGTAGACTAAAGTTGGGACTAAATTTTGAGCTTTCCCTAATGCTAAATTTGGTTCCATTTACTATGCGGCTGTACCTTGGATTGTAATTAGAACGAGTAATATTAGTGACGGGGTTTCGTAGGCCATCGGCATTACTCTAAAGGTGCGAGAACCTACGTTATTTTAGTTTGGAAAACGTTCAAACATGAGCGATATTTAGTACTAAAATTTAAATGTTGGTGCGAGCGATTTCTGCTCGACGAAGCGAGACAGTAAACGGAGGCTCAGGTTGTTAGGACAACCGTAGCAAACATCTAGCTTAATCCTACTCGATTTGCTTGCTTGAATGGTTCGGTCCGCAATTTTCGACCTAAATTTTGGGGTACAATTCGATTGGGGCTGGGGCGGACCTTGAATCCCTAATAACTTTGTATTCTGCCAGCCTTTCTCCACTAAGCTTTGCACAATGGCTGGGCTTAACCTTACCTATCGATTTTCTAAGACCGGGTCAACGGTCCTCACAAAAATGGTCGCTCGGGCCGAGACCCGATAGACCCGAGGTCGCATTTAGCGACTTCGATAACCTTGAAATATAAAATGTTTTCATTGGTAATGTAACTTACCAACACTAGGGAAGATAATATTTTCCCTTGCCTAACCAAAATATGTAGAAAAGCAAGACCAAAACAGACTTACGGAAATGACATAATTCGTAAAATTTAAGTTGCGAACCGAGCGGCGGTTGTGCGGGCCGGATTTAGATCGCCTATATCTTTTGAACGGGCCACGGCTTTGCCGGGCTCAACAGCTTAAACGAAAGGCCTACTGGGCCTCTATATATACGAGGAAAATCGTCAAGATTCCTGGAACAGATATCAAGTTATTAATGTGTAAAGTTCGGGTAGGGGCGGATCCCTTTCGGGCAGTCGGGTTTGTAGTTCTAACATAATAAAGTTGAATTCTGTGATGATATCTAAAAGTAGACATACTTACGAAGAAACAGTGGAAGATCCACCAGGATTCCTGGAGGGAATCTTGAAATATTTTAATTTTAACCATGCATGCACATTTTTGACAGGGTCAGGCCACTTCAGGGCCGTCGGGTTTGTGGTTCTGACTCGAACCCGATATGTCCTAAAATACTATTCGTTAGTAGACAGGCTTACAAAGAAACTGCCAGGGTTTCAGCAAAATTCCTGGGAAAACACTTAAAATACTTCGATTTTAATCTTGACTTTACATTTTGGTGGGGTTAGGCCTCTTCAAGGCCATCGGGTTTAGGGTTCCGAGGGAAAATCGACAGGTTTCATTAGTACATTCATTAACCGAGAGCATTACGAAGAAACTGACAAAATCCTAACAAAATTCCCGGAGTAGATTTTGAAATATCTGACTCTTGCTATTTTAAGCGAGGCAGGCCCCTTCGAGGCCGTCGGGTTTATGATCCCGACATAATATTTGAACGTCTTTAGTGCTAAAGTGATGACTCGGACCCTGCTCGAGAACCGGGTAAAATTTTAACCAAATTGCTGGGGAACCTCTCGAGGTGCGTCCAATTTTCTACATGGGCGAACTGTCTAGCTTGCAGGGCGGTATCTCAATATGCTTATTCGCGGTTTAGAACAACTTTTCAAGTATGGATAAGGCCTGCATCAATACTGCATTATTGTCGAAATTTTGGTTGAGCTCCCAGAGCAAATCAATCCAAAAACACTGCTAAATCCCAATCAACAAAGCGTCGAAGACAGATGGACGGCTCCGCGTCCAAAAACCGTAAAACGTATAAACCTTGCAAATAAACTTTGATAATGACTTAGTGAAACGTGTGCGTGACCGTGGATGATGCGGAGTTCTAATGATAATTTCCAATCAGGAACGTTTTATTTAACCTCGGTCGGCTCAAAAATATTTTCCTACTTCCTATCTCGACTCAGGGAATCATGTAAAATTGAATCGGAACGCGAGTGTCGCGTTTGGTTGTGTCCTAACTCAGTGACCGAGGGAGGTCCAGTATGACTTCGGGTGTCTAGTCTAATCATTCGAGCGACCATCCGAGACTACGGGTCGGCGGGACGAGCTAGGGCGGACAGGCTATCATGTAAAAATCAGGTGTGGACAGGGAGTCCATGGAGACTTAACGTTACTTCCAATGGATACGTTTTTCTACTGTACCCTAGTGGCTGCTACGAACGTACTTAGCCTAACTGGTTTCAATGCTACGATGTTCTACAGGTATCCCTCCCTGTCCACACTTACAGCGGTCGGGTCTTTGTTCCAGCATCCATCGCCCATCCGTACGCACGATCCAACGCAAAAGCCAAAGTCGAGCCAAAAACGAAAACACATTAACAAAAGCGAGCGCCAGAGCCGGTCTGCAAAACGACCGAACTCTGCGCTGTCGAAGTCATACTGAACGCTAGAGACTTTGTGCGTTTCTGCTTTTATACTCAATTTCAAAATTTTGAAATTTCAAACTTCGCGGCCGTTAAAGTGCTAGCTCAGCACTTTTGGTCTGTCTTCTGATCCAATCTTATCCAACTAAATCAATACTCTTATCGGCAGCATTCCGATCATATTTCTAGAAATTTTGGGCCGATTTTAATATGAAATCTTACTTAATTACAATGATTTACGACCTTGTTGATATAAATTTTATATAAAACTTCTTTTAAATTAATACAAAATTCCTAAATAATTCAAATATACACTAACTTTTCTGGAAGTTCCTACATAAACAACCATATGCAGTTTAAGTTTCATACCACAAGCTACTAACTCCACATCCATCAGGCCGCGCCATTAATGCGATAACAGCTCGGAGAGTCGGTAGTGAGCAAAGTTAACATAAATGGAATGCTATGAGCAGCGTACAAAACACATATATGCATATCTACGTACATGTACCAAAGTATTACCGTTAAACAACCCCTCCGACCACTCACATCACCTCGACAATGCTACTGACACGCTATAAACTTTTAGTTTGAACTTATAGTTGCTTAGTGCCATAAACTTTATAAGACCGGCCAACAGAATTGGACATTTAAGGACGCTCGAACTCGATGCACCTCGGCAATATTATTATTAAATTTATATTAACATCTACTTGCTGATAAGAGCTCTTCAGCGCTTTAATATAAATGCCAAATTTTATATGAACTACATAGAAAGCTAATACAAAATGGTGGTCATCCTCATATCGACTTTATTTACCCAGCAAACTGAAACATCTACAATCAATTTTTCCATTAATTTAATATTAACTTGACTCTTGGCTTAAAATATATATATATAGGTACACATACATATTACTAGTACTTTTACATCGGAAGGCCGTACTCAACAGAAGCGTGGCTTAAGTAAACAAAAGAAGACGAAAAAGGGCGAAGAGGCGAAAGGGAGGGTGCCATCCCCTCAGAGATGGCCGAAATATTTAGGAAGTCTCGGATTCGGACTCAGCACGTCCGTCCGAGCAAAACAATATGTAACAGGACCGTATTCGGTCTACAGGGGAGGAAATAGACTCCTGGGGCAGGTTCCATGCCAAATTTTCTCCGGGTAGGGTGTTTTAAACGACTCCCCTGGGTTTGGGTTGCACTTTTCTGGGGTGTTTTATATATATTTGGATTAGTCTCGATACGGGGAATCTAATGAGGGGTGACCCGCCTGTCGGGGCTTTACTTTTGAAGTCTTCATATGGGGTATCTAAAGGTGGGCGCGGCGGGACCGGTCCGGGCTTAAAGTAAAGCCTCGGGTCTGGGGATTGCAACGATGCCACGTATATAATTTTGCGTTCAATATTCGTTGAATTATTTGACTAATTGTATTCTACCGGCTTACTTATATACTAATTTGTCCCTAAGTCCGTGGGTCCGTGTCGCATCTGCACGAAACCGGTCTCATTCGAAAGACCGTCAAATTCTCTATGATAAATGTTAAGTACGAAATTTCGGAATTCCCAACGGTTCCGGAGTTATGGACCGGAGCCGATATTTTCGGTTCCAAATTTTATAAATTTTCATTTTTGGTTTCTTATCTTAACCAGCGAGATTGAACGCTGGTAGATAATATTTCGTAAAGCCTAACAAATTACCAGTGTAGCGAGCACTGGTAAATTTTATATTTTCGATTTCCTCTTATAATTTTCAGAGAACTTTCTCGATTGCTATTCGCTTTCGAGCGAGCAGTCACAATTTTGCGGTCCTCATTCGTGAGGACGGTCGTGACGGGTATCCGTCACGGCCAGCATTTGCTACGAAGAATCCAAATAAACTTTTCGGTCCTACCACGTGCGGTAGGGCTATTCCTGCATATGTATTTGGTTATACTGGGTTCAGCGGTTGAGTCGTACCGTCCTAAAATTCCCTACAAATCGAGTATGGCAATCGCTCGCCATACTCACATTCTGCTCCTATAAAAGATCAGTTTTGCGCGCGTGAACCTCCCTAAAATCCCTTCTAAAATCCTGTCAAATACGTTACACTCAAGCAGTCGTAATTCCAACCTAGAAATTACAAAAATGCAACAAAGTATGTCAAACAAGGTACATAATATCGAAGTCAAATCCAGGCGCTTTTATGGCCTGATCAATCCAATAAATAGTACAGATATAATACGGCACAATCATAGAACAGCACGAAATGGTAGCAAT
Source organism: Trileptium ribeirensis (assembly GCA_030248225.1). Lineage (NCBI taxonomy): Eukaryota > Metazoa > Nematoda > Enoplea > Enoplida > Thoracostomopsidae > Trileptium > Trileptium ribeirensis. The sequence continues at coordinate 44,399 of JASANE010015903.1, forward strand.
AGGGCGGCGCTTTTATGGCCTCATACAATGACAATGAACGGTATAAATATAACATTCATATACAAATGGTTAATGAATATTGTTCCCGTCAAACAGCTGGATCGTGTACCTGAAACTACCTATGAACAATGACATCGAACGCAACGGTACACAATCATATGATACGATTATGGTAACATATATACTGAACGCGTGCCTTTATGGCCAATGATAATACGGTAAAATCATGATAATGCCAATATATATATATATTTTTTTCACGGCGTGCCACTAGGGCACTACAATCAATAAGTACATAGATGGATATAGAAATTTGTATATACGGCAACAATTCCCTGACGATTATCCATTCCTGAAACATCGATAACGATACCCTTCCTTATCAAAACAACGTCGACGGTGCAGGCCGAAATTCTGAAGTTACAAGTCGGTTACATAGCGGGACTCTTTGAACCTAATTACTCCGGATTCGTGTCGTTTGCCTATATATGTATATGGTGCTATTGAATTTGTTCCGAGTACGTACATATATACCCTGATTTCAGTTCTGTTTCAATTATTAACGTATGTACCTGATAATTTCTGATTTGCTATGATTATGTGCTTACATAGCTGTATTAATCTCGCGAGTTATTTCAATTACTGGTTTACTTATATATGGTGGTTCATGGTTCGTGCCAGTTAGGCGGTTTACATATGAGGTGACAACAGGGCTTTGTAGTCGATGGATATATATAAAGGAACTCAATTTATATATATTTGCTTGCGCAATGAGGCGATTAATTTATTCTGCTTACATGGATATACGTATTATAAGGCGAGGGTGGGTTCCGTACCCTTTTGGGCTATTCCCGTCGGGCGTTCCAGGTTGGGGAAAAACTAGTGACAGAATTCGGAAAAGTTGGCCACTATACACGTGGTCAAGATTATTGGGGAACTCGACTAAAAGTTGACCATTACGCTATGGACAGGATTTTTTGGTACTCGGAAAAATGTTGTCCATTACACTGTGGACGGGATTTTTGGTATTCGGAAAAATGTTGTCCATTATACAGTGGACGTAATTATTGGTGGTCGAAAAAATGTTGACCATTGCACTGTGGTCAGATTTATTTTTGTTCGAAAAAATCTTGACCATTGCACTGTGGTCAGATTTATTTTTGTTCGAAAAAATGTTGACCATTGTCGTGTGGTCGGAATTATCGTAAAAGTTGACCCTTATGGTGTGGTCAAGATTATGGGTTTTCGATAAAAGTTTGCCATTAGGCCGTGGTCAGGATTATCCACCTCGTAACGATCCGTATGGATCTATTACACAAGTCTCCGCAGGCTTTCGTGCTGCTCTAAAGCTGAAAACTTACGAAAATGTGTGCAAAAGCAAGACCAAAACCTACTATGAAACTGTATATAAAACTGCATGAGGCAGGGAACCCTGTGAAATTTGTGTCGACCTTGGGCGGATTTTGCTCTGCCCGGATCCACAATTTTCATAATTTTGGAATGGGCCACGGCGTTGCCGGGCTTATTGGCTCAAATGGAAGGCCTAACGGGCCTCTAATTGTATAGTAAAAATCATCGAAATTCCTGGAGGGAGTTATAAGTTATAAATAGTTAAAGTTTTAGGTGCGGGCGGACCCCTATCGGGCCGTCGGGTCTGTGATTCCGACTTGTTAAGGTTAGGTTTTAGAATTTTGTCCGATACCGGACATCCCTACGAAGAAACAGCGAGCGTTTCAACAAAATTCCTGGAGAGGATCTTGAAATATTTTAATTTTATGTTTTCAGTAGGGTTAGGCCTCTTCAAGGCCGTCGGGTTTATTGTTCCTACTCGAAATTAACAAGTTCTGAGGTTGTATTCGTTAAAAGGCATTACTATGAAGAAGCTGCCAAAGTTGTAGCGAAATTCCTGGAGAAAAACTTAAGATATTTCGATTTTCATATTTTAGTGGGGGCGACCCCCTTCAATGTCGTCGGGTTTACGTTTCCGACGCGATATTTGAGAATTTTATGTATCGAATAAATGGCTCGGATCCTTCTCGAGATCCGGATAAAATTTTAATCAAATCCCTGGGGTAGTTCTCGAGATATATCAAATTTTCTACCTAGGTGAGCTGTCTCGCTCGCGGGGCGTTGTGTCAGTATGTCTGTTTATGGTTCAATATGAAATTTTAGCAGGCGGACGTTGCCTATAGCACTATTGCCTTACTAATAAAATTTGACTGGGTTAATAAGGTAAATTGCTCCAAAAATACTAATGAATTCCTACTAACAGAACGTCAAAAACAAATAGACGGATTTGCGTCCAAAGAAATCGAAAAGATATAAAATCTCGAAAACAAGTTTTGATAACTACAAATAAAATTTGCGTGACCATGCACGATTCGGAGCTTTACTGATAATTTTCAATCCAAAATTTGTTTTATTTAACATCGGTCAGCTCAGAGAATATATTTCTAAATCCTAACTCGACTCAGGGAATCATGTAAAATAAGTCTCAACGCGAGTGTCGCGTTTTATTTGTGTCCTAACTCGATGACCGAAGGAGGTTCAGTACGACTTCGGCTGCCAAATTGATTTGTATGAGAGGCTAGTCATCGCCAAGTGCCTGCGGGACAAGCTAGGACGGACGGGGCTATCATGTAAACCAACGTATAGACAGGGAATCCATGGAGATTTATGCTTACGGTTGATCGATACAAACTACTCTTACCTACCTTAACTAACTCTATCCTACGTTGACTATATTCGAAGCTTAACCTAAACCTCCCTGTGCACACTTACGTAGGGCGATCCTTTGACTCGGCGTCCAATCCAGTCGCAAAAGCAATAAACCGTAAGAAGAAAACACACGAAGGTAAAGTCATAACACTAAAATAAGCGACAGAGCCGGTCTGCAGAACGACCGAACTCTGCGCTGCCGAAGCCGAACTAAACTCTGCAGAGTGGTTGAAACTCTGCTTTTATACTGAAATTTAAAATTTTTTTAATTTTCAAATTTCGGGACGGTTGGAGTGCTTATTGAGCACTTTTGGGGAGATTTGACCCCAATTTCTGATCTTTTAAGTCAACACTCTTATCGGCATAAATTCCAATCGATTTCGGACCAATTTTATGTCCGAATCTTATTTCATTAAAAGTAATTTATGACCATTTTAATATAAAACTTTTATAAAATAATACCAAACTTCGAGTGTTTTCCAAGGCTTACTACACGAAACTTAATTTCCAAATACGAGCGGCAGCAAGCTAGCGTTAGTTCTCGTATAAACACATACCGGGCACGTGTACAAAACCGTCAGTTCCACTATATATACACATACGCATAACCGACTCCACATTCCTAAAATTGCTTCAGCTATACACGATCTTCTGCAAGCAATCTAGAAACTATATATATCTATATATATAATTTATATAAATTTAGTATTAACTTAATAGTACCAGCGCATTGTTGTTCACCTAAGCAGCGTACATCTAGCATTACTATTCAGCTAATGCAGATCGTTACATTAACTCGATGCCAAAGCCACACGTGTTCACTGATAAGAAACAGCAGTTAATACCAACTTTATATCGGCCTACTTTCAAAATAATATAAATTTAATACTCGAGGTCAATTGCGAACTATAAGCTTAACAGCCATAAACGGCGCTGATGTACAATCTGGGTATCAAACAGTGGACAACTTTTATATGAAACACTACTGCTAGAAGAGGCAGGGAGAACGAAGAATGCGGCTGTGTAAACAAGCAAAAGAAACAAGAGCAAGGGGTAAAAACAAGGGCGTCATCCCCTCAGAGATGCCCGAAGTACTTAGGAAGTCTCGGATTCGGACTCAGCACGTCCGTCTGAGCATTTTAATATGTAACAGGACCGTATTCGGTCTACAGGGGGAAATGAGCTCTTGGGGGAGGGTCCATGCCAAATTTTTCCCAGGGTAGGGTGTTTTAAACGGCTCCCGCGAGTTTGGGGTACACTTTTCTGGGGTGTTTTATATATATTTGGGTTAGTCGCGACAAGGGGAATCCAATGAGGGGTTACACGCCTGTCGGGGCGTTACGCCTGAAATTTTCATATGCGTGGGTACCTAAAAGTGGGCGCAGCGGGACCGGTCCGGGCCCAAAAGAAAGCCTCGGATCTGGGGATCACAACGGTATCATATATATCTAGGTTCAACATTCGTTAAGTTATTTGATTAATTGTGTTTAAATCGCTTAGGTATATACCAGGGAATAACCGGAACCGGAACCAGCAACCAGAACCGTCCATTTAAACCGGATCCGGAACCTGGTCATGGAAATTTATATACAGTAAAACAGATGAAGGAAGAAATCAAGGTATAGTGGAAATTAAAAATAATTTTCGTTTCCGTTTCAAATACATTAAAAATAACTTTTACATTAAACTTAATGTATTACGGTGGTATTATTGCCTTTCTGAAACTTTAAAGAGACTGAGGAAGCTAATAATGTTTATTTATCGATCAAATATGTCAATTTTTGGACACCCAGAGCAAAAAATGCCTTCCACTATACACCATTGCGTATACTGCGTCAAATCGAATATGCTTACAAAGCTTGGAGCGTAGAATACACACTTTCGCTCTGTCTCCAGTCGCCTTCCTTTACTACACATACGTTTGTTACATGTTCTTCTGTAGGAAAGTTGAAATTATTGGTTTATATGATTCTAAGAGAAAATTATGGATAGAAGGTAATTTTCTGATCAGGTACAGTTTAGGCTAGCGTTGGACAAACAGTGCCCATAAGCTAGATGATAATGATGATAACTTTTTAATCAGAATGCTATAAATGAGACACACTGTGATGCTGCTCGCACAGTTTCAATAAATACAGTTCTTTGCCAAGAAAGCAGTTTCTAGCTGCGTTGGAGATAACGTTAGCTTAATTCAATTTAGACTGATTTACCATTTTACAAGCGCATTGGCAGGTTCTTGAAGCAATTTATGTTAGCCAAGCTTACCCTAAGTACTTCTGCGTAAGCCATACTCTGTTACCGAGTTGGAAGGTTTAATTGAAACGTACCCCACAGACTTCTGGATGTGTAAAATAGCTGCTACAAGCATCGACGTGGCTTTGATTTGCTAACAAACTCTTGCAGGTTATTATGAAAAATTCCAACTGAAATTATGTGCACTACTTACGTTTCAAACGTCAAATTGCTTAGTTAATCTTTTCTTTTGATTGGTTGTATTGAAGCTTGATCATTGTATAATAAATATTACATATGTTTGGATCACAGATGAAGCAAAAAACGTAGAAAATTTCAAACAAAATTTTTAAACCGGAATTCCGGTTCCGGTATGGTTTTTGCCCTTTGCCGGAACCGCAACCGGAACACGATTTTCGCAGGAAACGGAACCGGAATTCCGGTTAATCCCTGGTATATACTAATTTGTCCATAAGTCCGTGAAGCCGGGACGGATCTCCACGAAACCGGTCTCATTTGAAAGATCGTAAAATTTCCTACAAGAAATGTTGAGTACCTAATATTCGAATTCCCAACGGTTCCGGAGCTATGGACCGGAGCCGACACTTTAGATGCCAAATTTTCTAAATTTTATCTCTTATCTCGACCAGCGAGAATGAACGCTGGTATTTAACATTTCATAAAGCTTTGCGAGTTACCCGTATAGTGGTACATATTGAACACTGAAAAGTTTAATATTTCAGGTTTTCTCTTATAATTTTCAGGAAACTTTCTCAATTGCTGTTCGCTCTACGGCGGACAGCCATATTTTTGTGGTCCTCATTCGTGAGGACGGTCGTGACGGGTATCCGTCACGGCCAATCTTTTCAACTAAAAATCGGAGTGAACTTTGCGGTCCTACCACGCGGGGTAGAGCTATTGTTTCTTACATATATACATATTGGGTTCAGCGGGGAGTCGTACCGTCCTATAATTCTCTTCAACTCGAGTATGGCAAGGGTTCACCATACTCGCGATCTCAACCTACAAAAGCACTGCTTTATAAAAAGCAAAAATCCCTAGAATTTTCCTCAAAAATCACGCTACACAAGACAAATTATTCCCTATTTCTGGTGCCTCCAAACTGGTACATTACAAGGTACAATAACACATACAATTGAAGACCTCCGGGCAAAAATTGGCCAAACGCCATTTAGTATATTTCGAGTTATAATGCAATTTGATAAATTGTTGGCTATTTTTTCTAATTATTACGTGGATATTCAGTACCACGTTGTACGCTTCGATACTGTAAAATACATCTTCTCTGTGTAAACAAAAATTTTTGCAAGTCATGCTGGCCACTGGGAAAGGTTGCAAGTCAAGAATTGGCCAATTTTGCACGGACACATTTTACCGTTTATCAGTGCCTGATTTGGCCTATAGCCAATATCCGTAGTAGAAATCTTCTTTCATACATAAGTGATGTATACTAAGATACTCACATTTGATAACCCAGATATCAAGTAATTGTCAATCGGAATCTTCGGCACCATCTGCGATTGGACAGTTCTCCAAATTTTCGTAAAATCCACGGGCATACCGCTTCAATATATTTGAGTTGTTGCTTTAATAAGCTAGTTTTTCTAAGGCTTTATGGCTCGACCAGGCTTTCTAGAAACAGACCATAGCAGCTGCATTACATTTAGTTCATCGTTCGCCTGTGCTGCGCTTTCGCAGAATATCGACAAATTTTCCACTCTTCAGCTTCGTTGAAACTTGTTTTATACTCTGATAGCTGCCAAACTGCAATATTAGTATCCACCGCACTTGTGATTTGAATAAAATTTTGTCCTTGTTGAATTGGAATCTCCCTGCGCACTAAGTTTAATTTTTTGGACCAACCGAACAACATGGATAGCCGCATTGGACATGTTGGTCACCAGTAAACGGATTTCTACATTAACTTCCAGTAATAATGTCTCTATATTCTTCCGGAAGCAATATTTTTTCATGCTTCCTAACGGTGGCTTCAATGTGACCAAAATCCCGATCACTATCTAACCGAGTATTTGCCCCACTTCCGGGAACTTGTGTTCTATTATAGAAAAGCGACCGGTTTTAATCAAATACTGCCATAGGCCTACGATATAAAAATTTTTGTTCTGGCCCGCGCAGGAGTATAAATTCAAATAAGGACAAAATTCCATTCAAATCACAAGTGCGGTGGATACGAATATCGCAGTTCGGCAGCTATCAGTATAAAACAAGTTTCAACGAAGCTGAAGAGTGGAAATCTGTCGATATTCTGCGAAAGCGCAGCACAGCGACGATGAACTAAATGTAATGCAGCTGCTATGGTCTGTTTCTAGAAAGCCTAGATCAAGCTTTTATAAAGCCAAAAAAACTAGCTGATTTAAAGCGACGACTCAAACTATAACACGCTATGCCGTGGATTTTACGAAAATTTGGAGAACTGTCCAATCGCAGATGGTGCCGAAGATTCCGATTGACGATTACTGATATCTGGGTTATCAAATGTGCATCTACTTAGTATACATCACTTATGTATGTAAGAAGATTTCTCCTACGGATATTGGCTATAGGCCAAATCAGGCACTGATAAACGGTAAAATGTTTATTCCGTGCAAAAATTGGCCAATTCCACTTCGCACTTTCCCATCGCGGCATAAATTACAAAAATTTTTGTTTACACAGAGGATGTATTTTACAGTATGAAGCGTACAACGTGGTACTGAATTCCACGTAATAATTAGAAAAAATGCACCAACAATTTATCAAATTGCATTATAACTCGAAATATACTAAATGGCGTTTGGCCAATTTTTTGCACGGAGGTCTTCAATTGTATGTGTTATTGTACCTTGTAATGTACCAGTTTAAACAGGCACCAGAAAATAGGGAATAATTTGTCTTGTGTAGCGTGATTTTTGAGGAAATTCTGATTTATGCTTTTTATAAAGCCATGCTTTTGTGGGTTGAGATCGCGAGTATGGTGAACCCTTGCCATACTTGAGTTGAAGAGAATTATAGAACGGTACAGACTCCCCGCTGAGCTCAATATGTATATATGTAAGAAACAATAGCTCTACCCCGCATGGTCAAACCGCCCCAAAGTTGACTACGATTTTTGGTTGAAAAATTGGCCGTGACGGATACCCGTCACGACCGTCTCACGAATGAGGACCACAAAAATATGAATGTCCGCCGTCAAGCGAACAGCAATTGAGAAAGTTTCCTGAAAATTATAAGAGAAAACCTGAAATATTAAACTTTTCGGTGTTTCGATATGTACCACTATACGGGTAACTCGCAAAGCTTTATGAAATGTTAAATACCAGCGTTCATTCTCGCTGGTTCGAATAAGAGATAAAATTTAAAAAATTTGGCATCTAAAGTGTCGGCTCCGGTCCATAGGCTTCAGAAATTCCGTGAGAATACGAATATTAGGTACTCAACATTTCTTGTAGGAAATTTTACGATCTTTCAAATGAGACCGGTTTCGTGGAGATCCGTCTCCGGCTTCATGGACTTATGGACAAATTAGTATATACCAGGGGATTAACCGGAATTCCGGTTCCGTTTCCTGCGAAAATCGTGTTCCGGTTGCGGTTCCGGCAAAGGGCAAAAACCATACCGGAACCGGAATTCCGGTTTAAAAATTTTATTAAAAATTTTCTACGTTTTTTGCTTCATATGTGATCCAAACATATGTAATATTTATTATACAATGATCAAGCTTCAATACAACGAATCAAAAGAAAGGTCTGTAACTCAGCAATTTGACGTTTGAAATAGTGAGTGGTGCACATCATTACCAGTTGGAAAATTTTCATAATAACCTGCAGAGAGTTTGTTAGCAAATCGAAGCCACGTCGATGCTTGTAGCAGCTATTTATACATCCAGAAAGTCTGTGGGGTACGTTTCAATTAAACCTTTCAACTCGGTAACAGGAGTATGGCTTTCGCCAAAGTTGTTAGGGTAAGTCTTGGCTGACATAAATTGCTTCAGAGAACCTGCCAATGCGCTTGTTGGGCATCTTGGTAAATCAGTGTAAATTGAATTAAGCTAACGTTATCTCCAACGCAGCTGGAAACTGTTTATTTGGCAAAAAACTGTATTTATTGAAACTGTGGGGGCGGCCTAATAGTGTGTCTCATTTTTTATAGCATTCTGATTAAAAAGTTATCATTTTTACGACGGCTTTTTTTTTTTTTTTTTTGCAAAACGTTTTTCTAAACTAGTACCTAATCAGAAAAATTACCCTTCTATACATAATTTTCTCTTAAAATCGTCTAGAACCAAATAATTTCTCCTTCCCTACAGAAGGGGAAAATTTTCCTAAGCAAACGTATGTGCCGCGGAGGAAGGCGACGGGAGCCAGAGGGGGAGGCCGTTTTCTACGCTCCAAGCTTGGTAAGCCGTGTCGAGTTAACGCAGTATACGCAATGGGGTGTATAGTGGGAAGGCACTTTTTTTTGCTCTGAGTGTCAAAAAAATTCAACACGTAATAAATAAATAAATAAACATTATTGCATCTTCCTCAGTCTCTTTAAAGTTTCAGAAAGGCGAATCTTGGCCACCATTAATCCACTAAGTTTAATGTAAAAGTTATTTTTAATGTATTTGAAATCCACTATACCCTAACTTCTTCCTTCATCTGTTTTACTGTATATAAATTTCCGTTAAACCGGATCCGGAACCTGCGAGGTCAAGCAATA